>VZTE01000365.1:2430454-2571961 GCA_013397775.1 Eulacestoma nigropectus | reverse complement strand
AAATATATATATATATAAAAAAAAACAGTTAGAATGCTTCAAATCAGAAGTTTTTCTATCTTAGTACTGAGCACACTGCTGAGGAAAAGGAAGGACAAGAACAGTTTGGTCACACAGAACTGCTTCTCTGGTGTGACTGCCCAACTTGTAGCAGTTCCTGGCTGAGGACATTCCTAAATTTGAGGTTAAATCTGTACGTTGACTCCTTATATTTGGAATAGATTTTTTTCCCCTTAATTTATTCAATCGATGTTTTAATCCGTTTTGGCCATTGCAGCATTTGCCGATGTAGTCCATGTACTACAGAAGAAATTCCTTTGCATTTCATAAATGTGCTGTTTAAAAAGATATATCAGATTGCATGAACCAAACCAATATTTGGTTAATTTGGTGCTCCTTATAGACAGAAAGCCCTCCAGTTGCTGAGTTCAGCATGGATGGTACAGGGTACACCAGCATGGGCTGCTCAGTGGGCCCACAGGTATCACAATGCCATTCCTGGTTTTTTTTTAAAGCTGTGTGAGAAGCAGGAAACTTCTAAATTTGTGCCCTTTCAAATGCTTTGTTCTTCTGCTTCTAACACAAATCTAAGTTTATTCTCTTAGCAGGTGGGTGTAAAGGACAGTGGGTCAGGCCTTGCGGTCAGTTTTTGTCAATCTCCCTCCTGCTGCTTTCAACGCAAAGGGAGGGCTAAAGCACTTCACACTGAGGCCACCTCACATCTATAAAGGGAGACAGTAAAGCAGGTGTCCCTGCACTGTTCTGTCTCCACAGCTGCAGACTAGGAAGCAGGAAAGCGTTGATATTGATTATGTTATTTTTGGGTTTCCCATGGGAAATAACTTCTTCCAAAAAATACAGAAATTTCTTGGGCATGCCAAAAATTCTTTGTATTTGTTATCACAAGATATAGTCTTCCAGATAGAAGAATTATTACTGAGATTAAAAAAACAAAAAAGCAATTTTGCCTTCAGTCTGTTTCCTCTCAGTATCCCTCATGAGTTGCAACCTAAGACAAGCATAAAATTAGAGAAGAGGAAAACCCCCAAACTTCTCCGTATTAAATAACAAACTTAGCATAAAGAAATGTTTTTTTTTAAAAAGCACAGAAAATGACAGAAATTAAAATTATAAATGTAAATTTAAAATTAAGAAGACACTCCAGTCTTCATCTACAGAGTCCAATAATCACCAACAAGGTAGCTACAGACAGCTCTTAAGTGGATGGTATTTCTATGTCAGGGTTTTCACTTTCTCAATTTTTTTTATTATTTCAGACATCAGGGCTGGCTAATACAAAATAAAATCTTGATCAGGGCAGGCAGAGGAGGAAATCACATGAATAGCACAAGACTACAAATTGTGGAGTTCCGCAATCATAAAATACCACATCAGGATGCTCATGAAAATTTTGCATGTAATCAGGGCTAACCAAATTTGGTAAGAAAAAACCCTCAAAGGCTATTCTGTGTTAATACTTAAACTGAGTTAGTTAATTTTTTTAAATCTTAAATTATTATGAAGCATGTTTTTACGCTTTCAGGTTATTTCAGATTTTCAGGAACGGTAAGCATGGATTTGTGAATGAGTCTTATTTAGCTTCGCAAAGAGAAAGCAATGAAAAACAAGCCTGATTGTATCTTAAGACATGATTAATATTAGTTAGTTTATTTAATTAGAACCCCAGTATATCTTGCAATTTCAGGGTGATTGTGTAGAACTCCAATTTGACATTTCCACTGAATTTGACCTTTTGTTCACTGGAGAAGTAGTATATTTCTGTGGGACACTGGGCAGGTCTCAAAGGAAGTGAAACAGGGTAGAATTCTCCTCCTCTGAGGGATTTGCAGAAGCAGTTGGTCTAAATTCTCTCCAAAATCCCTTTGTATGCAGATAAACACACTCTCATTTACATAATAAAATCTTTCCCTCAAATCTCGCAGTTGTCATGCACAGTAGCGACTCTGGGCTGTCCCTTTGATTACATTATAAATTAATATTTGTCCTTGGGTTCCAATCAATAGGAAAGAGTATTTTGTCAAAAGGCACGCTGTTGGCAACACTCGAGCATATTCATGAGGGCTTAGCAGTGATTACGGTGCTCAGGCACAGGCAGCAGCAGAGCTGCTCTCACCCGTGCTTTGTGCGCACTGTACCTCGCATCCTTCCTGGAGATTTTCCATAGGCTCTAATAGCTCCCAGAAGGCCTCCCCATGGCAGACCTTTGCACAGCTGGGAAGCCGACGTTGCTATGGAGCACCACCACCATTACTGAACAAAGGTGCAAAACAGTGCATTACAGCTGACACGCAGCTCTGGAAGGCATTAAGTGTCTTTACCGAGCTGTCACTTACAGCCCTGTGGGAGACAGAGGCGAGTCATGGGTCCAGGAAAATAATATAGTGCATTAGCAATAACTGTGACAGAAAGCTGAAGGGGTTACGCAGAATTAGTTATACCACATATGGCCACACTTGGCAAAGGTTGACTGAACTAATATTGACTGTGTCAAAGCATACAACTCTGCTCCAGCCTCTCAGAAACTCACATGTGTTGCTAGAACAATGATATGACAAAGACTTATTATCGATATTAGATATAGATATGTATTAGACATTATATGTATATATAAAATAGACACATATCTATTAATTTATCTATGAGAGTGAATCATGCCCTCTTTTGAAACTTACACATGCCAGCCTTACTCACTGCCTATGAGTTGTGAATGCACATCCCTACACCATAGTTTATGCCTTATGGGCATATACAAGTAAGCCAAGTAGTGCTCTTCAGTATTTTATATTTCTGACACTCTCTTCTGTAACTTGGAAAAATTTCCATATAGTCAAATGCAGTACATTAGACAACACAATGATCCATCGAGTGTCCCTGATGCTGTCAATATCTTCAGTTCTTGGAGTCAGCCTATAAAATATGCTTATTCCTATACATTTTTAATCACAGGTTTACACAAGAGAGGAAACACAGACTTGTTCTTTCTCCTCCAATTTTTTTCAGAGGAACACTACCAACAGGCAGGTGGCCAACAAAACCCTCCAGTTGTTGCTTGCTAACAAGACAAAATCTGCCCTTGTATTAAAATATAATTTACTTTGTGTAATCCTTTGCAGTTTAAGACCCATACTCCTTTTCCCTAAGTTTGAAACTCTCTCACTAAATAAAATGCTCCACTGGGATGCAAGCTTGCATGCATCACACATAGATGCACAGGAAATCCTGATCTTCATATGACCCTGTGAATGTACTCACTATACACACATCAGGGTCAGAGAATAAGCAATTTTAGAGTTACCATCACAGCTGTGTTTACAGGTTGCCTTTACTTAACATATTGGATCCAGTGTTGTATTAGGTAGGAATTGAGTTGACCAGTGACAATTTGGTACAGTGGAAAACAGCTTCTGATCAAACCAAGACATTGCCCATGTACTATAATTTCTGCAAGCAACACTGTCCATATCAATCTACGAATAATTACTACAATAGATCACCATAGGTTACTACTTTAGATCACCGTACATGGCAATATTAGCTTATCCATTCAGAGTTTTACTGCATTCTGGCAATATTTAGCTGTTTCCCCTAGATCAAGACCTTTTCCTGTGCAACACATGCAGTGGAAGCAAAGAATTTTTATCTCCCAAAGATTCAAAGACCTTTTTTTTTTTTTAACAAAGGCTTCTTGTTTACATTCATCATGGCTGAATATTATTTTATGTCATTATCCCTGAGTGGGTTTTGATGGTTGGGTATTTTTTTTGTTTGTTTATTTTTCAAAAGCAAAGTAGGCCTTTGCTACAACAAATGACAAGAATTGAGGAGCTGAGGGGCTTATTTTAAAGCTCAAAAAAGCGGGGATATCTGCTTTTACAAGAAATCACTTCCATTTTATGGCCCAGATGGATAACGCTGTGCAGATCTATGGAAATGTAAATCTGTTCCACATTTCTCAGCTAACAAAAAGACACACAACATGGAATTAAGTTGTATCTCCACCATGAAAACAGCAAATTAAATCAGACTGTTTTAAATCTATGATGAGCTTAATTCAATCTTCAATGAAGTTACTGCAAGGACAAGCATAGGCAGACCTTTAAAAAGAAAAAAGTACTGTTAAGTAAATAAATTCAAACATATAAGTGGTGCTTAATCGGTAAAACCTGGCCCAAACGCAAACAGTGGCTGGATTCTGACTTAAAAAAGAATCCCCAAGTTTAAACGAAAGTACAGTAGGGGGAAATCACATGGTGTTACATATTTAACAGAGGATGAAGAAAGCAAGCTCTCCTTTCTCCAAGCACAGCTCCTTTCAGTCCCTACTGGAGATGTACAGCAGTTATTTCACACCTCTGGCTGCCTGCACTTACAAGATGCTTTGATGCACCCTGGCCAAGCTCCTTTTCCGCTGTTCACATTTTACCCATTGTCTGACACCATCATCCAGAATAAAAAGACCTACTAAAGAAAGTGTGCACACATAATTCTTGGAGCGCTGTGTTCCAAAGGATGTAGAGAGAGACCTGGTCAAGTGTTACTTAAACCCAGTTAACTTTGATTTTCAAATACGCAACAGAACAGCACTTCTGTGATACAAAAAGCTCACAACTATACGCATAAAATATGCCTAAAAAAGGGAGAGTTTGGATTAATATTACCTATGAAGGTGCTGTTGTTTGACACCACATTCATTCAGTTGTCTCCAGGGGAACAAGACATTGCAGTGGTGCAGTGAACAGGAATACTACAATAAGAAGATTTTTAATAATTTCTGATAATTCAATAATTTCAAGACATGCTTTGAAGATGGTATGGCTATTAATAATGAATATTTTATATCAATTTTTAAGGGTTTTTTTTTTACTTCATATGGGATTGGCATGGAACAAAAAGAACACACTTTTTAAGAATTTTAAGCTGAGGCTTCCTAACACTTTGAAAAGAAGCAAACGAGTTATACAGTCGCCAACGTTTCGCCTAAAGTTACATCGTCTTTCTGTTAATAAAATAATTCAAGTCCACTACTACTAGCCAAATGTAGGGGTTTTTTGTTAAATTTTGGGAGTTAATTGCATCATACCTTTATTTTAGCATTTGCCCAAATAATTCAAATCAACACTGGTAAAAAAAAATGACAGATGCCTATCAGCATAACTGACTGATCGAAAAATAACATTAATGCCTTATTACTTATAACATATTCACCCAAATGTTTCATTAACTTCATAATGTAATATTAATGAGAAAGATAACTAAAATTTTCTGGACCCAGCAAGTGCAAACTGCCAGCTAATCATCAAATCCCAGCTCTCCTTTCACTTAGTTTCATCTGCACAGGTTCCTCACAAATTCCCATTCACAGATCACAAAAGAACAATTTGGGTTACTTCAAGAATTAATTAGACATTTGTATGAAAGCCACTAGAACAACTGCTCCTCCTGCGAGTTCATAAAGCTGTTTAATTTGCTCTTGTATTTTCATTCAGAGAAGCTGGCAACACCACAATAAAACGCAGCATGCAGAGATAGCAAGCCAAATTTCTTACTTAATTGTTCACTTTCATTTACTATGCTCATTTAAAAGAAGCAAGCACTAACACCTTTTAACCTCAGCAGTGACACAGCTGGGGCACTCTTCACACATAATACAGAGTGACTCAGAAAAACGCGCCCCTTGTCAATCTGTAAAGAGCATTCAGGTTGAGATTTAAAGTCTGTACTTGCATTAGCAAAAGGCTGAAAACCCCTCTCTTGTACAGTTTAGCTTTTATTATGTTTATGTCTTGGCAGCTAATTGCCTGAAGAAAGGAAAAGAAACGCTGAACAGGAAGTATTGAAATGCGTATTAAATGCTGAAGAATAATAAGACAGCATAATTACTGATTTCTTTTCTTTTTCTTTTCTGGAACATCTTACCTTCTTCACTGCGGAGTTAAATAGCTATTTGAATGATGCTATTTTGCAAAGCTGTCTTTATAAAGCGTCTATTGAGCAGAAGTAATAGACAGGCCGTTATATGGGACACAGGACAGATCAGATTTCTGTATTCAGCAGAGGTATTCTGCAAGAAACTTGGCTTAGCCATGGAAATAATGTCGCTGAAAAGTCAGCGTGTGCCCTGTGGAGAGCTAATCGAGGGTGGAGATGAAGATAATCCTCCCTCTGAACAGCAGCCCTGGCTAACCATAGCTAAATATCTGCTTCGTACTATGGCAATATATTTTCCTAGTCTCCCACCCACCATGGAGCTGGAAAGCACTGGTGCATCCTTTCCCCTTCAACATGAAAGTCCTTTTAAGATTTTCACATTCACAATCTGCAAAGGAAAATGTAGCCACTCAGACTCACGTGCAGTGTGAAAACTGGCTGGAGCATACCAGCACTGATGTCCATCTGTCAGCATGGCACTTAGCCCACAGACAAGGTGGGATGCCAGTTTCAGTAGGGCGTACGTGCCAATTAAACACAAATTTAGAGTGATAGCCTGCAGAAGGCAGAAAATAGCATACATTCTGCAAAGAGGCATTTCTGATGGTAAATACCGCCAAATGTTTTATTATAAGGGATCACTTTTGTTTATGATAGCAGGCATTACGAGTCAGATCCAAATCCTATGAAAGTCAAAGTAGCCTTTCCAAACACTGCAGAAAGTATACATATGTAATACGTGTCACAGTCTGCTCTTACTAACTTGAATAGCAAGACTGCTTAATTCATCAGAACAACTGAGGCCTTAGAGAACGTGCCTTTTCCCAATCAATCTGCATGACAGTGAAAACTCTCTGTGCACAGAAAGTACTAATTATGTGTGATTGACAAGGTAAAGAGAAAGACTGCAATGCTTAGTCTAATAAAAAAACCCACAACACAAAATACACTAAAAGAAAAGCTTGGCTGTTTGCAACTCTATCTTCATCCTTCCCCATGGCAAGCAGGTTGCAATTAAGTAATATTCATTCCGGCTACCTCCTAAATAATTTCTGAAACGAATGTGTTACCAAGATAAATATAATCTGGAAATTTGCATTTATTCTTCAGTGAATAGTTTTCAAGGACTAAATAAAAAACATTAAGGCATCACTGTTCATCAACAAAAATACTCTCCAATTTCCGTCTCCATTCCCTCCTCCTTTGTTTCACTACCTACCTTCCAACCTCTGCTACTCCAGCCTTCCTCTCCTCCAGAGACAAAGGAAGATGGAAAATAGCACAACAAAAACCCCAGTGGTTTCTGTGAACTGCAAGAGGCAAGAAGAGCTGCAAAGGCAAGATAAAGGGAGGCAGTAGTCGAAGACCAGCTGATATCAAACAAGTCAGACCTCACAGGTGTGAATTCAAATTAAAAGCTATTGGAAGCAGCTGGGTGTGGGAGGAACTGAGAGGGCAGTGGCTTAGAGAGGTCAAACCACAAGCAGTTGTGGGTTGTCAGTTATGGGCTGTGGTGCTGAATAGTGCCTTCCTTCAACTGAGCTTCTGGAGCTCTGTGGTGCCAGGCTTGGAAGAGAGGGACATGGAGCATATAGGAGGGTTTCTTCTTCCCAGGAACATAGACCCCATCACACTAGGTTTTCAGACACAACCACCCTTCCAAACGCAATCAGCTCTTCCTCACTTACTTTTTCCCCACTTACAACCTCTTACCTAACCCTGCTTCCCCCCATCCACGTCTGTCGTCCTCAGGTGTTTGCAAATGTTGCCAATAAGCACAGATAAGCTGTTCTGAAAGTTTGCAAAAGAGATACTACTGTGTTTTATGCAGGGCATAAACTTATCCTGCCGCTTCAAATGGAAGTATGTTGCACAGGCACGATGTTAGAGTAGGACAGTTGAACATCTTGGTGTCAATATAGCTCGTATGGCTTGTTTCTGTGAGGTATATCACTCAAACAACGTTCCCCTTCCCAAGCTCTAATTTGAAACTGTCTGAACAGGGAAATAGCACCTTATTTCCAATGCCTGTCTTTGTTCTTCTGTCGTAATCATAGCATTTCAAAGTGGCAAATTCAGCTATCAGGCACATTTCTGTCACTACAACAGAATAATTTTTCTCTTCCGTTTCGTTGTTGTTGTTGTATTATTCAGAGACAGAAAATTTTAAAAACCCAACATTCTAAATAAAATTAATATATGCAATCTCTTCAGAGTACATTTGATAAAATATTCAACATTAATTTTCATTAATTCATGTAGGAGAATTGCTAGTGTCTGTTTTACAGGGAACTGAACTTTATAGGGGTGTGTAAACATCTGTCCTGCATTAGAAAAAGACATAAGAAGGATTTTTCAGAATCCTTAACATCAAGTGTTTGATATACCTAGTATCTTTAGGTGCAAGCTTGGACAGGGGTGTTTTTTCTATTCAAATCTTCTCTTAGAGAAGCCTTGAAGAATGAATTTCATACCTGGAAAAAGTAAAAAGGACGATTTAATAACGCTGCATTTGTTATCCATTTTGTTTCTCTCCTAGAACAACCTCATCACTTTCCTTCTCTCTCTGAAAAATATTAACTGCAGCACACTTTATACTGTGTAATACAGCCTCATTTACTGAAAATAGTTTGGAGGAGATGAGCTTCTGGAAGGTTTAAGGGTGGAGGAATTGCAATCTGATTGCCAATTCCTGCAAAAGACCCTGGTATAAGTCACTTTTGCTGAATTCATCACCAAAAAGCACAGAACAAGTTATCTCCAACAAATATACAGACCCTTAGGTAATATTCCAGCATAGAACAAAATTAATTATGCTCTAAACCACATGAGAGCTTAAAAAAAGAGAAGTAATAAAAAAATTTGTCAAACACTGGAATACAAACTGATGATGGGTACCAGAAACAGCAACCAGTTAGTAACAAAGAGCTATAAAGGTACAATGCAGTCCTTCAGTGTGGCCTGAGTAGGGCATGTCTTCAAATTTGTCAATGAATTGTAAAACCAAGGGTCTATTACTGAAATCAACTTGCAGGTGGGGCTTCCCTTGCATTCCTTCTAATATATGACAGACATGGCTTAACAGATTTAAACTTCCCAGACCTGAGACAGGAGAGAAACTGTGTTCTAATTTAACAGGATCCCAAATCATTAAAGCTCATTAAACTATAATGACAGAAAATTTTAGCTGAATCCACAGTGTTAATACAGAGTGTAAAGTGCAGAATTTTGATAGAGGATAATTTTCTGCCTTTTAATATGCCTAAATCTGAGTAACAAGTTTGAAGAATACATGTAAATTTTAGCATTTCCTTGTACATACCCACCCTCCCCCAAAATCAAGACTTGAAATTTTGTGAAAGCCTTAATTCCTCATATTCCTTATTTCCCTATATTTCCTTATATCAAGAACTCTTAGCATTGTGTGTACTGTCTTTAGGACAGCAAAAAGGCCCCTTTCCTTCCAAGTGACAGGGTGTGAGCACAAATTTCCTGGTAGAGGCTCATAGAGCCTTCCCTAGAGTTTAAAGAACATCTGCCATGCTTTTCCGTAAGCAGATGAGTTGAGGGGAATATTAAATGGTATCAAATCAGAGTGCCCTAATTTGGCTGCCTCAAAAGCAGACAAAGGGCTATCTCTCAAAGAACATGTAAAGTATGGAGATGGATTATTATTACTACTAATTTTCATATTCATTATTAATAATAATTGAGGATAATAGCAATAACAATAATAATAATATGATTCCTATTATGCATTAAGGAAATACAGCCTCACTTTGACACAAATGAGTAAACCAGAATCTATAAAAACTAATTTGGCCAGAAAATGACATGTACTGAGACGATCACCAGCCAGCATTTCCTGGGTCAGTGTCTGAACTAAAACCGAGCCCTGTTACTTGAAGGGCTGCAATTGGAGACAGATGTTATTGGAGCAATAGACAAATCCATAGACTGAGGGACACATTTAATGATCTCTCTTGATGCAAGACTCCTAGATGAAAGGTGTTTCACAAATGGACTTCAGGTAGTCTAAACCCTTAGCCTCACCCCTAGCTTTAGAGATCTGGATCATTCTCTTGCCATCCTCAGTTCTGGCTGCACAGCAGCCTGACAATCCTTTTGCCATTGGTATGATCTACTGAAGCATCAGAGAGCCACAAAATGAATGCATTAACAATGGCATAATGACTTGCCTGTGTGTCACAAGTAGAAGAAAATCATGCTAGGAATTTGGAAAGGCCTGTTCTGCACTACCAGGGCATTTGTGAATGCCAGCTGCAATGCAAGCCCTTAGAATCAAATCCCTCACAGACAAAAACAAACTCAGTTTTTGACTGCTTAAACCTCCACCTACTAATATACTGCTTTTGTTCAGTATTTGCTCTTTGGGAGAAATCTAAAAGGAGTACAATCTTTTCAATATCTTAACATTATCATGACTTCTTGTGGCCTCAGCTGCACAGCCACTGTAGTGAAACACAGAGTTTTATTTACATATAGTCTCCCTAGTATTGGACTACCTCATAAAGAGTCTTTTTTTCTGCCTATTTAACAATTCCTTAGGGAAAACTGCCTAAGCAGACGCCTTTCGTAAGATGAGGCTCTTGCAATGGGTTAATGGTTCTTTTTATCCTCTCCTCTCATCTGGGCAGAAGGTGTTGCATCAACAGTGCACCAAGCAGGGCCTGTTTCCCGTCCTGCCTGCTCTTTAACTCCGAGCCATGAGACACTCTGAAACCCAATAACTCTAAGCATGCCTGTGGTCATTGCCCTCATCCCACATTGCCAAAGAAAAGAGTTAACTGAGGATCAAGCACTTCATTGTTTGAAGGAAAACTGATGTCCTTCAAGCTGTGACTCCAGAACATTGCTCTTGGTATCAGAGATCAGGCAGGAGTAAATTAATGAGCCCTTTCCTGCTTTGGGAGGTGTTGCACCATTTTAGAAGCACATAGTGAGTATGAGTGACTGTCGAAAAGAAAGTGCTAGCCTAGCTGAACCAGAGCCAAACTGTGCCACGGAAACTGCCATTGCTCCTTAAGCACAAAGATGAAAACCTTCAGTCAGATTATGCAAGGTACTGAAAAGAAAAAGAAGAAAAAAGAAATCTATATTTTGCAGTGAGGAGGAAAGAAGTTTTACTAACAGGCCACATAATGGATCATTACCCAATACATCCATATTCAGAACCCAACACATTTAGTGAGGCACTGTACAGCTCATTAGCACTAGAGATAATAGCTGTTGATTAAAAACTGACACATTGATCATTTGTTCAGGTATTTGATTTGCCCAAAGCTTCCACACAATTTCTTGCAGTCTCTTGCAGCATTTTATCCCCTAGATCATGAAAGCTGTGGTTTCAGCTTCATGAACACACATCCTTAGTCCATCTATTTATGGTATTTATGCAGCATGTCCGTTGATAAGTTCCTGCCCATATAATTTAGTCATAAAATCTTGCCAGGCCCGTGACATGATTTGCTTCAAATTATTAAACCACTTTGTTCATTATTTATTATTGCAATATTGTTTGCCCTGTGACGGCTAAGGTTATGTTAGCATTTCCATTACAAACACAGATACATCAAGGGATTTAAAACTTGACTGTAAAAATCTTGCTTTAGGCTGGGAATCTGCAGACAAGGTTTCAGCTGACAAGAGATTTTTTTTTTAAACACTTTGTGCTAGGAATGAAAACAAAATCCATCTCCTAACAATTTGGCTATAGCAATAAGGAAGAAAATAATTGCCATTTGCTATCAAATCACTTTCACATTGACATTTTCCTAAATTAAGAATTTTATCGCATGCCCAGGGTCATTTTGTTGTATTTCAAAATTATAAGGCAATTCAACTCTGTAAAGCTGGCCCCTATATCTTCGTAATAGTTTCATATTTTATGTATGGAACTCAGAAATTGTACAAAAGCATCGTTCCCTGCACATGTAAATGTAACAAATTGCTATTTAAGGACATATAATGGACATTTCTTCACCTCAATATCCATACAGAGGGGTTTCAATATAACTTTGCCACCAAATTGAAAATCCCAAATTAATAATAACATTTTTCAATACTGAATAATTTATTGCTTCTCCATAAAGTGCTGATCCTATTGCCTATGCCCACCTCGTCAGTGTTTATTGGACTAGCGCATATTTTTTAAAAGTGTGGCTATTATTTGTATATAGATGCAAATGCTCAACACAGTATGAAATTATAGCTCTTACCAGCATTAGTTTAAAGTTTAAAAGAAAGAAAGACTTCAGTTCTGACAGTGCATTTGCTCACAATTCAGATGCACAGCACATCCTATTCTGGTGGATTAGAGAGACAGACAATTCACCTTCAAAGAAGGTGGAAGTAATCTTTGCTTGAGGCACAGCAAATTCCGATACAGTTCACTTTTTTTATTAATGCATAAGTAGATATATGATAAGGATTAGTAATAAGACCATATGGAGTCCTGCACTAGGTTGTTTCAGAAATCTTAGACAGAATTTCTCCATTTGCTTTATTATACAGGTACATATCCATAGGTAGGTCAGGGGTTACCTAAATTTAATATTTTAATCTATCAAATATTTTCAGTTGCGATGATTTAATGGACCTACTCCTGAGACGGGAAGCTGGAATTTTAAATAATCATTTGTTTTAGACTTCCAAGTACTGCTACTTTGTGATCAAAAAGATTCCATATTGCACATGATTGCGGTTTGTGGAGTGTGAATTTGAGATTGAAATGGAGAAAGAGGAAGAAGTTCAAGCTCACAATCGGCCATGCTTCAGTGTTGAATTTCATTTCTATGACAGCTACCTGAAGTAACCAGAAGACTACTTTTTTTAATAATGGAAAATTACAGCAAAATTGTAAATAAAATTTTGAGCTTGATCTTTAAAAAAAAAATTCTGCTTGGTAGATACACTCTTCCAGAGATAAATAGAGCAATAAAACATTTTCATCTTACAACAGCAAAAAGAAACACGAAGACTCTACATATTTAAGAAAAAAAAAATCTTTTGAGTCACATCTCAGAACTCTTGTTTCTATGATTTAACCTATTATATACTTTATCATCTAGAGTCAATTATGCTTGCATGTGAACAAATTTAGCTACACTTTGAAGAGACTGGTTTTAAGGCTAGGTACAGACATTTTACAGTCACTAAAGATACATTTGTGAACTTCTCCTTTCTTTGTTCTGTGGTACCTTTATCAAATTTAGCATTTTCAAATAACATGCTATCATTTGTTTCTGATGCACTTCTTCCCAAACCTTTCTCACACTCACTCCACTCCGACCTTCCTTTAGCCTTCATAATCACACACAAAAAAAGCAGAGGATAAGACAACAAGAAATGATTCAGTGTAGCCCTCTGATCGAAGGCTGCAGCAAATATAGAATCACAGAATCACAGAACAGTTTGTGTCAGAAGATACCTAAAAGGTCATCTTGTTACAAATCCCCTGCCCTGGGCAGGGACATCTTCTACTTGACCAGGTTGTTCAGAGTACCCTCCAACCTGGCCTTGAACATATCCAGGGATGGGGGATCCAAAAATTCTCTGAGCAACCTCTTCCAGTGCCTCACCACCCTCACAGTAAATAATTTTTTCCTAAAGAAACTTCTTCCTGTATAATTTCTCCCTAATACACCTCATGACATCTGGGAACAGATGTGTTCCCAACCTGTTCTTGCGGCTTTTGTATCATGAATAACCCACGCTTTCCCCAACTAATCCATTTCAGAGTTTCACCATCTCTGTCATTGCAAAGACTTGCAGGACATATAGAGAAGTCTTCCACATTGTCATGGAGAAGAATTTATTTGCATCTGCCTGCATATGCAAAGACTGATGCGATGACTTTTCAGTTTTCTCACCTCTGGAGTCAACAGTCTATTACCTTCCTCTTTACTTCAAAATCCTGTTCCTGAGTTCATCTGACTGCTTTCCTCTGCATAATTCCACTTCCTTGGAAATGCATTTTCATATGTACCTGCCCCAGCAGATTCTCAGGCTCATTCTGAATACTTGAATTTGATCCTGAAAAGGCTGAAAAGCTTTATCCTCCTCCCACAGAGCTCTCTCCTCTTTCCTGTCTAAGGCAACCCAATACCATGCAAGTCCCAAAGAAGGGAACTTCCTGACTGTCACTTGTGTGACAATATTAAGGTTCCTACTAATCTCCTTGTCAAGCAGGCCATAAAAATGAGAGGCACGTATTTAGATTCATCAAGATGGGGGAAAAAAGAAGAAAAAAATCTTTGCTTCCTTTTTATTTCCTACGAAGTACAGTTCTGTACAAAAGACTTCTTAGACATTTTTAACATATTTAAAAATGAATGCTTTACCAAGCTTTGCAGTTCAGGGGAAGACACCCATTAGCTTGCTTCATGGTCCAGCAGAGGTGATGCGACGTAGCCCATGAAGAGAGGGCAGTGATCCAGGTGAGGCTGGATAATAATGTGCTGAAAGCTTGGCTGTTACTGGGGGCACTAAGCATGTATCTTCAAATTGATTTGCAGGTCACCTTTCTGTAACCAGTGCACTCTAACTCTGATCTCCTACCTTTCCTAGTTAACTTCCTCTTCCAAACACTCCCAGTGAGGGGGGAGAGGCAACAAACATCAAAGAGACATCAGTTCCTGTTAGCCATGTAGCTCCATAGAAAAGAGTGAATTTTATCTGCTTACGTTAGATGAGAAACACATTCTTACTCTCCAGAAAAGACCTCCAGTTAGTTTTCTACATCTTCCAATTTTGTTTTCTTCCCCTCCACCCCACGCTGGCTTTTAAGCAGTTTAAATATTTTACCACTCAAAAGCTGTTAGAGGGGTGTACAGTGATGTGCAAGAGCAGCACAGATCACAGATACGGCTCAAAAAAGAATCCAGCCCAGGTAGCTAAACCAGAGGAACTACAATAACAAAAGATTCTTTCACCCTCACTGCTGGTCTCTGCCCCTGCTCTGCCATGTTTCAGAGTCAGCACAACACTGCCTGCACTCAACTGCTTCATAGTGACAGGGGTCTTGCATTTGAAGAGAGGAAGGGTTAACTGGTGCTCATGCCACTTATTTGTAGCTCTAGAAACCGCAGTACTCACGGCTTTCCTGCGCTACCTTATGCAAGTCACTTCAGTTCCTTTGGAAAAATCATTCTGTGGATATACACATGCTATGTGTGATGGAAAAATAATAATTCCAAGATCGATTTTGACTTCCAAAGAAGATCATTAAAGCCAGGACCAGTAATCAGATGGTTCAAAAACTCTCATTAAGAATCTTCAAGTAACTGAACGTTTGAAATTTGAAAATGCATCAATAACTATTTCAGTTTCAACCACACTTCCTGCCACACAGTGGAGGTGACAGATACACAACAGTAGCTATTGATCTGGAGAATTTAGTTTCTACTCCTTCTCTGGGCTTATCCCCTTTGACTGATTTATAGAAAGACATTTCCACTATTTTTCTTGTCAGCAGGATACTATGTTATTAAAGGAGAGGTTATTGATTGAAAGCCATGAGAGCCTGGGCATCCCAGTAAATTTTCACTGAGAAGGTTTTAAATTAAGTTGTGAATATATTCCAATCTGGAAATCCAAAATAGTATCTGTAATCATTAAGCAGATTTAAAATTAAGATTCTGAAAAGTTTGTTGCCAGCAACAAAATCCAATGCCTACTAAGCTCTTTTCATCTTTTCTGTTTGCTTGTTTTAAGAAGTTTTTTTCTCAAAGTGTTGTCCGTGCCTGTTAGCTAAGCTGTGAAAGAACTGCCTGGAGACTTTGGGAGTAAAATTCAAACTTGTTTTGTGAGGCAGCATCTATTTCCCTGTCAGAAGGAACTGCCTCGGGACCTCCTTCATGACTCTCAGTGCAGACATGAGATTAAAGTTTTCTCTACAACACCCAGGGGGAACACTCTTGAAAGCAGTTTAAAATTTAAACAGATAATTCAAAAGGAAGCCGCAATGCAATGGCAGGGTCCACTCAGACGCTGAAGGGGAAGTGGGTTAACCAGGGGCTAGAAAACTCCCCCTTTGGAGTACAGACCTTTCCCACAGGACCTCCCCCTGCTATGCTGGAGGTACACGGATGTGATTCAGGGAAGACCTTAATTGATCCCACAGCTGGGTGGCTTCTTGGCCCACAAGAGATAAGAACTGGACTGCAGGAGAAAGGCATAGATAGGTACAACACTAAAAAACATTAAGTTTTAAGAATGACCAGAGTTGGAATTACTTACTGATATTATCGCTAAAGATCTAAAAAGAATTTCCCATTAAAGAAACAAAACAAAACAAAGCAAAACAAAACAAAAACAAACAAACAAACAAAAAAACCACTTCAGAATGGCACTTCTTGTAGAAGTTTAATTATCCTCATAGTCTGTAACACAGCTGTCTGAGAAATGGCTGTGTTTGAGACAGAGTGAGCAGATAGGTGGGAACTCTTTAGCTTGTATTGCCACTGACATTTGTCTCTCATCCAGCTGCAGCTTGGATGGTCACTCTTGATACCACATGCACACTAATCCAATCAAGTGGCTTTTGGATGGTTTAAAAGTAAACCCCAAATTAACAATTAGCATTTTTTTTTCCTTATAATATGCTGCCAGTCCCGTACAGATCCAAACCAGAAAATGTCTAGTTTACATAAATTTAATCTGCTTATCTGCAATCACAGTGTTAAATGATACAAGCCTCTAATTGATATTCTTAATTTCATTCAGATGAAGGTCATATTGATTTACCTTGCATTGGTAAATTCACAGTCACAAGCTATAACTGTTCAAAACCTGACACCTCAGTCATTCAACTAAACTGGTGTTTAAATCTAGTTTGGGTCAATCAATGAAAAATATCTTTTTAGACTTTTTAGATTGATGATTTGAAACAGAAGGAATAGCTATATTCACACCAGAATCAGATCTTTTCTTGAAACCCATTTGTCTGCTCTTCATTCCCTTTCCATCTTTTCATTTCTTGTACAATACTGTTTTATGTATTCCTCCCTAAGGCATAAAAACATATCATATGTCATGTGTGAACTTATAAACTCTTTTGAGATACAGGGATAGTAAATTCTGAATAATACCATTTCTAATGTCTGAATAACTCTATTGAACAAACCATCTGTCAAACACACAAGGAAATGTCCTCCACAAGGTAAGAATGAGAGGAAGAAATAAAACTTGTCTTATTTACCTAACAGTCAGATCTTATAACAAATGCACCTGTTTATTCATAGTAAAGTGTAAATAGTTTTTACCTTCATACTTAATACAGGGTCGCGGTCATAATTGTATACAGATTATCCATGTACCATATGGAGGGATACACTATTGATTATTGCACCAGCAGCTACGCCACAAAAATCAAACCCCGCAGGCCTACAGAAAGTAAGTGTAAATCATTCTCTCAAATTGTTATCCTTAAATCCAGGAACAACACTCTCATAAAAAAAATTCAATTATTTCTATTAAAGATAAACGTTGCTTCTCAATTACACTATGATGAGAAAATTTCATAGAATGATAGAATGATTTGGATTGGAAGGGACCTCGAGGATTATCTAGTTCCAACCCCCCGTTAAGAAAACTTCCTCATGTGACCACTCATGAGACTCTCCGGCCACCACACTCCCAATGTCACAGACTGTCACTGCTGGGACCAAGGCCCCTTCCCAGGGTTGGCTCCAGTGACCCAGTGGGTCCTGCCTGACTCCCTGCACACCCACTCAGTCAGACCAGGTTTCCTCACTGGCTCAATCCCAGGATTTCCATAGCAGACTCACAAAGGCCTTGTTCCATAAAGCCATTTATCCATAGTGCAGTAACACAGAAACAGCCTGAGCTGGTGCCTCCAGGGAGGGACCCTGAACAAAGGAGCCCCTGGGCTTTCATCTACTCACAGTCCAAGAATGCCGAAGTCTCGCTGTTCCTCCCAAGCCATGGGCTCCTGCCGTGCCTCTCAGTGTCCCTCACTCGGCTGTGCCACAGGTCCCTGTGCCCTTTGTTGTGCAAAGGGTGGCAGTTCATGGCCTCTTGTCTCGGGTTCCCACCCAGAGGTGAACCTGCAGCTCCATCTGCAGCCGCACCCCGAGCTCCCTGCACTGAATGTGCTCCTCTGTTGAGGCTGACAGCTAGCCTGAAGCCTTCACAGACCTTGGATATGGTTAGCTTCTATTCGTGAGAAAAGCCCCTGAGAAGAAAAACAATTAGCTACTTTCCATGAAAATGTAGTATCAACAGAAGCAAGGAATCTAAACAATAGGAGAAAAACAGAAACATATCTGCACCTGTTATTTTTCTGAATGCTTGTACGCTTACACTATAGGTGTCCAATGGCTGTATATTGTAGTTAATATAGCCAATGAGTCTATTGTAGTAATTCAGCAGCCAATGAATATATAACACAAATGATAACATACAAAGGTGTATACAAGCAGACTGCTTCCTGAATAAATGGCTTTTTTGCCCTTGTCCGAGGCACTGTCCGTGTGTGTCGTGGCCGCCCCAACAGCGACATTCCTCAACCTCCCTGCCATGAGGAGGGGCACTTTTGACTAGATCAGGTTACTCAAGGCCCTGTCAACCTGGCCCTGAGCACCTCCAGGGATGGGGCATCCGCAGCTTCTCTGGGCAACCCGTTCCAATGCCTCACCAAACTCACAATAAGGAATTTCTTTCTAATATTTAATCTAAACCTACTCTTTTTCAATTTGAAGCCATTGCCCTTTGTCCTATCACTATATGACCTTGTGAAAAGGGCTCTCACTCTCCAGCTCTCTTGCAGGCTCTCTTCAGATACTGAGAGACTTCTATAAGTTCTCTTATAGCGAACCTTCTCTTCTCCAGGCTGAACAGCCTCCGTTCCCTCATCCTATCTTCATAGGGAAGTGCTCCAGACCTCTGAGCATCTTTGTGACTCTCCTCTGGACTCACTCCAACAAGTCTGTGTCCTTCTTATGTCGGGTCCCCAGAGCTGTACACAGAACTCCAGGTGGGGTCTCACAAGAGCAGATTCTATTACTCTGATGCAGTCTGAAAAAACATATTCAAACTACTCATATTGAACCACAAACAACAGTTAAAAAGTGTTTAAAGAACTTAAAAATAACTAATTTTTAATTCATAATGGGTTGGACTAATTTTTCACGAACTTACAAAGAAGCATCTTCAAACCATAAGAGGTTTATTGCATTTTGTATCAGTAAGGATGTACAGCTATCATTTTGGTTGGTAAATCAGCACACCAATGACTTCTATTATGTTCATTACTGTGTGTGAAAGTGGGATAGTAGTATCTTTACAGATCATTACTTTCTAGATGTTTATTCAACTAATTATAATCATCCTTTAAGGAGATGCAATCCATCATTTTAATAGGTAAAAATATCTTTTTTTTTTCCCCCTGCACTGCAAACAAGGTAGATGAAACATTAGGTTTCAATTTCACACAGAGATCTTTATTTTAAAATATGTAATGATGGCAGAGGCACTTGCCCATGAATATTTATCAGCTGTCAGACACAGAGATTTCTGTGATTAACTGTGCACGGTGACTGCTTTGCCCTGTATGCCTTGGTAGGCTTGACCACCTTGTGGATTTGGCTGGTGAACTTGAGTCCCTGACAGCAAAGTTTCCAGAAGGGTCCAAAGCTGTTCTTTCTCCTTGCTTGCTTGGATGAGTTGTTGTGGGCTGCCCTGACAGGGAGGGAATGTGGGCTTGAGCCCCAACAGGACAGGAAGGGCTGAGAAGGGAAGGGGTCCACTTCCAGCTTTGGCTGGGCCAGGGAGGGGAGTGGCCTGGTCACTTGGGTTGGCTTCAGGGCTTGGTTGTTTATCTTCTTTTTTCCTCCCCAATACCCAAATTGGTCATTAGAAGCTTGTGTTAATTGGCAACAAATTAAGTAAACTATCCCAGAGCTAAGAGCATTTTGCCTCGCCAATATGTTAGATACTTTTATAGCTAGTTGGGTATTAAGCACCGAAGGAGGGACCACTGTTACAAGACTCCTCTCTTCTAGACTTCAGCTCATTATTATTGGCCCTATTCATACCCCATATCCTAAAAAAGATGAATGACTCTCAATCTGAGGACTGATACCTCTCTGCAAACTTTGCAACAGATTAACTGGGCACATTGACTCCGAACACACCAGTCAGACCTCTTCCCTCAGCTCGTCTCCCAGGAAGGGATGATGGAATTCGCCCTCACAGGAGAATTAAAAGTGATGACAGTGGTAACACAGAAACATTTAAAAGGCAGATGGCTAAAAAAGATAGATAAAACTAATTTTAGAAGTATTCAATTTTGTTTTCCTTCTGTTTGGCTGTTTTTTAGTGCCCACCTAAAATCTGGGGTCTGTTGAGCATGGCAAATTTACAAGTAGGGATTCAAAAGTATTTCCATTCTGTTTACTCACATAAATTAACAAGAAGTGCACTTTCAATTCTAAGTGGTTCTGTCAAGTTGGTCAAAGTCAGATCTAATGCAATTGATATTAAAAGCAAAGATCAAAGTACCCCAAACATCTTCAAAAAATAGACTAAATGCTCAATGAATCACATGGTTCCAGAGCATTAAACCCGAAAAGCTCCCTGTAGTGAATGTATGATACCTATTCAATTGACTTTAGGGGAGATTAAATAGTTATAACAATATCTTGTCAGTATGTCCTTCACTAAGGGGATTTGAACTTTCCAGAATCTTAATATAGCATAACAATTAGTCAAAGAATCATAATTCTTATGAAATAAGAAAGGACAAAGAATTGACCTGTTAACCTCACCACAGAAATGCATCCTCAATGTTTCAATAGTTCACAGAGAATCACAAAATACAACACTGGTAATTTCCAAATTACATTGTAAATTGACTACCCTGAGAATACTTTGTAATTATACATTACATAATTCTCAGATCTCATTAGCCCTACTGAGTTTAACTCTCCCAACACCTCGACAAACCAATGCAGACACGTGGTTCACCTACAGTGCTGCTGAAAAGTTTCAGACATGAATTATTAGAATGAAGAAATCCTGGAAGGTTGTTTGTTTTGTTTTATTCTGGCTATTATCCCTGACCATAGCAGCTGAGATCAATGGAAATATCTCCAAAGTTCCAAATCTTATAGAGGTTTCAATCAAACTCTTGAAAGAAAAGGATGATTTGAGAGGTTTGTGATTCTTTTTCTTGCAGAAAATGACAAAAAAAAAGAACAACATGAAGTTTGCTGTGCATGCAAGATTAATGTGAATGATAAAATAAGACAAGCCAAGCTCCCCCACCAGCTTTTAATATTAAAACTAGAAGTGTAAGCACAGTATGCTTAAAGCATTTGTTTAAATGTCAATATCCGTCTGCTGCAGCACCGATGCCGGCTTTTGTGTCGCTTCTCCTGACTGCTATCGATTAAACAATCATGATTGCTAATGAGGAAGCAAAAGGCACTATTTTTAATTCCACGTTCATTTTTAACTCTATTGTTTCAAATGTGAAATTACCTTTGTTGTTTTAAAAATCAGTGTGTTCTTTATTATAGACTCTGGAAACTATAAGCATGTACATTACACTATCTCTCAATAATTCATACTCACATCCAAAGGTTATTTTTCCCTCCCCTCAGAATTCAATTAGTCTTAATGAATTGCCCTACCACAAGCTGTCAGTGAAGCAGAACATATGATCACTATGAATGAAATTTTCACGAAAGGCAAGGTCTAAATATTCAAGTGCAGTCTGTTCACCGTCACATAAGCAGTGGTAAGGAAAGATTATGTAGCTAAAACCCATGCAGTCTGTTTGCTGGAGGCACTGGAAAATGTCAGTACACAGTGTTCTTCCTCCATATTTCTATGGAAGACTTTCCTTCATCCTTTAATAAAGGCGATAAAGTCATTTGACCATTTTGTCTTGTGACAGAAATATGGTACATGAACAGACGACAGCAAACTGACGTGGGTTATGGAAGGAGAGCAACTTCTCTTTTTATTCAAGCACTATCTGTACACCCCAGTGGTGTCTCATTTCTAATGAAGATTAACAAAAACCTGCAAGCTATGAATCCTGGAGGTAATTAATTTAGCAAGGCAGTGTTTTCTAGATATAAATAATCAAAGTAGGCTTGGAAGTTGTAAAACATTTCCCTTTACTTTGTTGGAGTTGGGAGCTGGGTTTTTTTGGGTTATTATGTTGGTAAATAAAGTGATAAATTTCCATGTAAATGTGACTGTTGCAAAGAATTTTACTGGGAGGGCAGTATTTTCGATATTTTAGCAGGATCTTACTACTTGATTCTCTCCTCCCTTCTGGGAACTCACTTTCAATGATTCAAGAGACTTTCAGACAGAACGTATCAAGTGGTTTATTTCCTCATGTCAGGAGGATGATCTCATAAGGGTTTACCTCAAGTACTGCTGTTGTACTGAGACCATACTCTGGTCTCAGATGCCTTAAAAAGACTTTGTAGTACACGAAAAGCATATTTTTTAGTATGAATTGACGTGGACGCTCAATAAAGTCAGCCAGACAGTGATTATTTGCTGTAGAGCCAACATGCTTTGGCCTATAGAGGATAAATAAATACAGTTCAGCTTCTGACAGCATTTTCACAAAAGAAGTTGGAGGGAGAACAGTTACAAAGCGGAATTCTCTGACTGATTACTGGAATATTCAGTCTAATATAATCCATAAAATATTAGAGACACAAAAAGTAAAACACACATATCTCAAGCAGTACTAATGTTCAGGGAGGAAAAAATTAAGATTAACTGGGTAGCAAATTATTCCTTCCAACCATAAACTGTCTCAAGAGCTCTGAAGGCAGCATTGGTAATTCCATAGTGGCACCTTCTATGGAAAAAAATCCACACAGGTGGATTAAATGGTTATTCCAAAACATTTCTTTTGGTCAAAACATGCTTCAAGACAGGCATAAAATACATGCCGGGCTGTAGAACAAGACAGGTTGTGATGGTCTGTGATGGAGTTTACAGCACCACACTTAACCATATCTGCTCTCACTTTTATTTTCTAGTGTCTTGAATTCTCTAAACTGGTGGTGTGGGGTATTCCACTTGAGGCTGGGACTAGAAGCCTTTCATATTATGAAAATGTGTCTCTTTAAGCAAAAATCTTAACATGCTATAGTAAAAGAAAGTGCAGTGTCATGACCACCAAAGAAAAAGCTGGAAGACTGTTCACGGAGAGGCACACAAGTCCTTTCTCCAATTTTTCTGCTCTTCCCTGAAAAATGCCTTAAATCACTGGCAAAGACGCATCTCCATTACCACCTCCAGAGCTTTGACAGAGGACAGGTAAATCAAAGATCCATAAACATCCAGTCAGACTGATTACATTTCACTGAGGGCCAGATCTTTTAAAAAAACCCTGTATTTATGCCACGCACATAAAAAATGAATTAAACCCAGAACATTTTAAAACGCTTAAAATAACAACCATGAATTGTTACCAGGAATGCAGAAGCTTTTAGTTTTTCACCTAGTGGAGTGTGGTCAATTTTCTCATCTATCATAGCATGTGATTAACTGGTTAAATTCCTACAGTTACAGTTTTAGCTTTAAAAAAGAAATAATTTATGAAAACCATTTACTCAGAATTGCTCGAGAGAAAACTGTGCAAAAAGTCTTCACTAGAGTTTCATGTCTTATTCCAACAATTTTAATGCTTCAGAACAAATCCACTCCTCTAAAGCTGCTTGAGAGAGTTAGTTTGGCTTATCTATAAAACTCTGCACCATATTCCATGTAGACATATACCATATCATACCATACTCGTGATGAACTGCCTGTGCTCTGTGCTTGAGTTACCTTTTACTCACACTGATAAGGCACTTCATGCCATTATTCTGTTTAGTGATGATTTAATGTTGCCCACTAAATCACTTGCCATTACTTGTGCTATGGTATTTGTGGTATAACTCAGGTCAAAAATATATTTTCACATTTCTAGATTCTTATCTAGAAAATTTTATTATATTAGCAAGAACTTCAGCTGTTATTTAAACTCCTGAAATCTGATATGGCTGATACTGCAGTCAGATATATAAGCAGCAGATATAAAAGTTATATACCTAGGATGAAACCATTACTTTTCATGTCTTAATGATTCGACGTTGATAACCCTTTGTATAAGCTAGAGTCCACTATAGGGAATGTGTTCAAGGAGATCATGCCCAGTGAGAGACTGTTGTTTGTGCAGAAACTTTGAACACAATATTTGTGCATCATCTTATCTATAAATGGAAAAGGAAAAGGCGGGGGTAGGATGGGGAACTGCAAGCCCAGCGCAACATTTAAAATATAGGTATCCAAATATAGGGTAGACATGTGCTACTTATCCATCCAGCTTGATGTTTCTTGAGGTACTATCAATAGAAGTGCCCACAGGAAGGTGTGGCTGTTTGGCACACTAGAAATCAAGGATAAACTCGTGAGAGCTCTGGGTAAGTAGCTCAAGTTGAAACCCAGTCAATCACTTTGTTGCCATGAACTACCTTATCTGTGAAAACTGGCACACAGAACAGATTCTATAATCACAGAGATTTTGGCTATATATCAGTTGTTCTGCTCAACGTTGTTTTTAAGGTCATTAAAGACAGTGGTGAAAACGTCAGTTATGTCTTTAATTTTCTTTAGAAAATCAAACCAAGCAAAAAACCATGCTGTTTGAAGTCCTCCTATTACATGTAAACATTTTTCACCTTGTTATTTTTCTTTTTAAGTTATCTGTCCCAGTCATGCAGACCTACCTTGTTGTTAAGACAGGAAAATAAATTTTAGATTTCTGGATTGTTTAAGATTCAGAATTTAAGCTCAGATATTTCAGTGGTTCTAAACTGAAAACCCCAAATATATGATGTATATGAAGATGTTGGGAGATTTTCACAAGGTCCAAATCTGCACACAAAAGCCCAGCTTTGCATTCACAAAGGGCTGCTGTGGAGGTATGAAATGCTGATACAGCTCCTACACTTAGATTTCTTCTTTTTTTTTCCTCAAGTGACTTTTCAAAGGTGGATGATTCTGGCTCTTCCATCTTTTGCTATGCTGACTAAACCTGCCATGGGAGGGGTGACCTGTAGACAAGAGCACCAGTGAAAATCTGGTACAGGTCCCTGTATAATACTGAATGATGGCTAGAATCTGCTCATGTGTTTTTAACAGGAATTTAATCAGAGGAAGAGATACAGACAGACAACCCTGCCAGTGGTTAATTTGTGAAGAGAAGGGATAGAATAGAGAAGACCTAATAGACTCCTCAACTTTCCAAATATTATTAAATAAATATGCAAAGCTAGTCTATCTACAGTGCATGCAAGCCGGAGCTGGTCTCTAGGAGTGCTGCATCGTGCCTTAAGTGCATTAAAATGTCATTATCCATACTCACAAAAGTACCTTTCTCACTTTCTTTCTTTAAACCTTTTTGTAAGCTATAATTACAATTAAGCAAAGACACGTTTATTGTCACAAAATGTATGCCAACAGCTCACACTAATGCAATCCAAACATTAGTATGAAACATTTTTCCAATTACTGCACAGACTCCCTATAGTGTTTCAAGCTGCTTTATGACATTTTAAACTCCACATATAATACAGTCCTTTAGAAAGCTGCAAAATCTTTCTATTTCTTTCTTATGACCCGAGAAAACCTAAATCTATTAAAAGCACATTTTCATAGCAGCAGGATAAAAATGCTTTTACTACATTTATCTTCAAAATTGGTGGTGTTAAATAGTGCCAGGGGATAAATAACCATAAAATATCACATTAGTGTACAGGGTACTGCTCTAACTAGGCATGAGGGGATGTCTCTCTCCCCTTTCATTTCTTCTTTCTATTTGTCCCATTAGAGCTGTGCAATCATTCATCAGTCACTGTGGCAAGCAGTGCTGCTCCATCCTGACTCCTGCCTAAAACAAGACCTAAGAAATAAAGCCAGAGAGAGAGAAAATAGAGTTCACAGCATTCCAGAGATGTCCACACCTACATTCATGACTGATTTTCTGCCATAACACTCTTGCTATTTATGAAAATAATGTTTTAGTAGTGCCACATATTGAGTCTTGAAGTTATATTAGAGAAACACTCATTTTGCACATTAGATAGAACTAGCAAAAAAAGTCTGAATAGTTAAAAACCATGCCAAAAACCCCCAACTTTCAGCTCTAATTTAAAACCCAGATGTTGCAATCAGCTTCTGCTAATCTAATTCTGCTTCAGACTCCTGGCACTTCCAGCAAACTTATGATACCTTAGCACAGATGAGCTGTCAAAGTGTTTGAGCTTTAGGCAGATGTTATTATTCCAATCAAAATACCAAAACCAGTAGCATTGAATCCTAAAACAAACTTAATAAAAAATTGAGCAAAGCATAATATTTATCCATGGTAAACTCACATTTTTTTGACTAAGAACATTGAGAAAAACAATACAGGTTATGGAAAAGTATTGAAATAGTTTTTGATAAAAATGCACCTAGCAGTTCTTTATCTATTATGCATCCCCCAACATCCCTCAACTAAATAGAGAGGAGTAACTTACAAAAACATCTGACACATTTTTTCTATATATTATCTTGCAGGAACCAACCAGAATATTCACTTTCTCACTAAAGAGCATTTTTCAGCAAAAAAATATGAAAGATAAGTGTCTGAATTTGGGAGCAAAACTAGAGTATTTGTTATGTGTCTTACAGAAATCAATACATAATAATACCACTTTATGGTTCATACACGTTCTTTGTTTTTTGAAGGATAACATATATAGTTAAAATACTTTAAAATACTGAAATTGATGTTCAGAAGATTAGGTTTCTTCAGGAAATCTTGCGAAGGAAGATTTCCTTGAAGGACTGAAAACTGCACAGTCATGTTGTGTATTCCATCAGACACTCATTAAGCACATACTCATTACTTCCAAATATGCCTCTAACAGATGTTTTAAAGAAAATAGACTTCTTAAGAAAGAAATGAAACAATAAAACCCCTGAACTGTTAAGCTCTGACTAAAATGCAGAAAGAACTGAAAAAGTATAGAGTCTTCCTTTCAAAGGTTAAACAATTTCTTGAACTTGCAGCTACTGGGAGATCTAAACCATCTGGATTTTGTTAATCTAAATTATTTATGAAATCAAGGAAAAGAAGTATCATACTTCAAACCCATGATGTCTGAAATATAGAGGTCGGTAGACATGCATTTCTAAATAACTCTAGCAAGACGGAGTCTGACTCATAAAATTACCATTTTCTTTCACTGAAATTAAGGAGTGATCTCACCAAAATAAACGGCAGAAGGTCTATGTTGATGAAACTCCTCATTTTCATGTTGAGGCCAAGAGCCAACATACCTGTAGCCTTGATGACCTCATGAACACAGTACGCACTTTAGATTTTTTAATTGTTAACTACTTCTGAGTCAAAGCCCAAATCCACAAATGCAATGAACTTAAGAAAGTCAGGGATTTATTTTAAATTCAAAGTGATTTTTTTTCAGCTAACATGAGCCGGAAACCTCAGAGACAAGTGAAATAGTCATAATGGCAACTCAGCATTCAGATCACTGGCAGTAAGGGATAAAGAAAATTCAAGAACAAAGCAGAAAGGATACTGTCATTTGAAATATCATTTCATCCACAAATTCATACACCTTGCATTGACACTGCATCTGTTGCTGCAGTGGATTTTATGAAGTGTTTCAAAGCAACTTGGAGATGACCCTTTTGTGATAGGGAGTGCCAGATAAAACTAAGAGAACTGGAATTATGGACAGTCATCTTGCAGATAGAAAAACACCTTCCTCTTTTTCTCTCCAAGCCTGACACTCATGCTTCACTGAAATCTGTGGCTGTGCAGCTGTAGGAGTTTACCACATTCCACAGTTCAAATGTTTGGATGGAAAGGAAAGCAAAACATTTAACTGAACTTGTTTAAAAGAGCAGCAGATCGCTAGGAAGCTACAAAATAGATGGTGTGTCAAACAAGCAAAATTGAATACACTACAATCTTCGAGTACTCCACCTGAAAATAAGCAATAGAACAAAAATAAAGTCCACATCAGCCTTGCAGTAGGAATGCTTCATTAGTATTATCAGGAGACAGACTGTTTCACAAACTTTTGAGAGCAGTTATGCCTGTTCCTACATTATCCAATACAGCCACAGCAAAATAAGAAAGTTGAGGTGTTTGATCCCATTGTGAGCAACCACCATTCCCTCAGTCCGGAATTCAGCTAATACATTAACTTTGAATATATATGTTGGAAACTTCCAGCAGCAAAGCTTAATTAGAAATAGAAACAGACTTTCAATTTTTACCTTCATCATTCAATTGCTAATTAAGCAATGCCTGAAGGCAGAGTCATCCCATCAGGATAGGAAACCAAGAGCCCAACCTGCTGGCAACGTCCGAGAAGCACACACGAGCTGTGTACATTTGGGAGTGCCTGCTCCAAAATTTCAGTAACACTCTATACTTAACATAAATGAACTCCTAGGGAAATAAATTTCAGTACTAGCTGGTTCCAATGACTATAGTTGAATATATGGTAAACTGCCATTCAAACTGGTTTCACTGTATCTTTATCTATACTCTCCAGATCCAAATGCTATATGGCTCACAAAAAATGCTTCTATAAGCTGTTCAAATCTTTGGCTTGTCTCCAAGAGTTCTGCTGGTTTAGATTCTACACACCCAGGAGGAACTATTCGCGCCTCAGACATTTATATTAGCACTGTAAATATTCTGTACTGGAGAGAAAATGTCAGGGCATTTCACAGAAAGCTATTCCAGAGTTTCATAGCCAAAAAGGACATGTCTGCTGCTCTCTTTTCTACGTTACCTAATTTTTTATGAATGAAAGTAAGGACATAAAATAATGTCTCCACATAAATATTCAGTAATGGATCTTTGACCAGCTGAACTAAGACACAGTAGGTTTATTCCTTAATCAGAGCCCCATGATGATGGCAACCTCTAATCTTGGGGGAGGGGTCACTAAAACACAAATGCTGCTCTAAGACAACAAAGCCTTTCAACTGACTTCAATAAGGATTAAGAGATGAAGACAACTGATTTAAGGGATACTATTATCCATACTAACATCAGATTTTGGTGGGGGGTATGGAAGTTGTATGGGCTTTTTATTTCTTGGCATTGGGAAAGATAAATGAAATATCACACTGAAGCTTTTTGCAGAACCTCTGAAGTTTAAAACACTCCCAAGTTTTCTTTAAAAAAAGCATCTGACATGACAGCACCTGACTAAAGGCAGACCAATTCAATCTGTACACAGAAGTTAAAATCCAGTATATTCCATGTGTCTTTTCTGACCATAGGCTCTAACAATATTTCACATGTAGAAAACAAAGCTTTATCCTGTATTAAGCAAAACCCTGAAAAGTTCATGGGACACAGAATGGGACTCGATTTTGAATTCTTTTTCATATAGTTTGAGGTTATGTAGAGAGGGTGATCCTTATGATACATGTACAACTTATGCTCTGTCACACGGATCATGGGATTTTACTTCTTGGATAGGAAATATGACATCAACAAGCATATTGCTTATAAACCCTGTGCTTGTCACCTCCATTATACAAGGTGGATGAAACTTCGTGTTCCTAATGCAAAGTAGCTTCGATTTTGGAATATTAAAATCTTTTTTTTAATCTTGAAAACTTTTCTCATAGAGTTTTCCTCTGAAAAGAACTGGACACTGATTGTACAGATTTATGATGAAAAAGAGTCAAGATCTATGGTTCCAGGACCCTCTTTCGTCATTTAACCAGCAACAATTTTCAGTTACATGAGCATGGTAAAGAAAAATTACTTCTATCTACCAAACATATAGATCAGGATCAGAGGCCATTATCAAATGCTGTCTTGTGTTTTCAAATGCATAGAGCACCCCATTTAGCTATAAAATGATGTCTTTTACTCCTCATTCATGATCACAAAGAGCAGTATCACAATCTTGCTACTTCAAGTAAAAGAAATTGATTTCATAGACAAATTTTATATCTACTTTGAAAATTTCCTAACATTTGTTGTTTCAGACAACACTAATTGATATTCATCTAGACTCAAAATTAAGGATTCTTTTTCTTCTTACATAGGTGACTCCTCTGCAAGCACTTAGATCATCTTAAAAAAGTTTTAAAATGACAAAAACAATGGTTCATTGTTTTTCTATGTATTATAGCCACTAAAGATGAAAATCATTGTTCGGGAGAAACAACATTATTTTGCATAACTATTATACAAATATACAACTTCTACATATAAAAGGATGTTAATTTAGAAATGCATTTTCTCCCTTTTCCTATTCCCTTACTGCTGCCTCTCTCCCCTGCTTCCCTTTTGAAGATATTTGTGAAACTGCCAATGTGCTTCTATCAAATTGTCTTTGACTATGTTTATGTTCTTGCAGTCACTTGGAGCCCAAATTAAGAGAGAACTGATTCACTCTTGAATTGCTTCTGGTTTCTGCCAGCCAGAAACAGGATCTGCACTATGTGATGTCATAGAGGTGTGAGTTATCCAGCCCACAACACGGTGCTCTAGGACAAGACTGTGATTCTTCCTCCTTCCCGAAACTGAAATTGCAAGAAATACAGGTCCTGTTCATACTTTTTTAATCACTGTTTTTTGAATCTTAACCAGAATTCAGTTTAGAACAATAATTATTTAGTCTCTTCTATCTTTGATATATTAAACTCCTTACATGGGGAATCTGTTCCATTAAGAAAATTTTTCTTTTTGTCTAGACACTGTGGTGCAGAGAACAACAGATTAAAAAGAAAGAATGCTGTATGAAACTTCAAGCTAGCAGAAGAATCTGAATACTTCATGGTCCCAAACGTTCTCCTCTATTAGGCAAATTATCACTTTAGCTGAATATGAAAAATAAGGAAAAAAGAAGGAGAAAAAAAAAGAAAAATATTTTCATGTATTATTATTTTTCAAAACGAAACAAAGAAGGGTAGATGCTATAGGTAAGACAGAAATTTTCCATTTAGTTAAAACTCTGCAAAGTCAAAATTGATAGAATTTTTAAAGGAATTTTTCCTCAGCTTCGTCTCAGTTTCATATTTACTAGGAAGTTTTCCTATTTAGATGAAAAATTCTCTTTTTCAGGAACACAAACATGGGTCTTCATGTTCTAGTATAAATAAACCACTTCTAAATACCTTTTGATATAGTTGGTGATCTTGTTTTTTCTTTTCCAAAGTGAGTATTATCCAACATCTAACTGTTTTTCTGATAGAAGTTACTGTCTGAAACGACAATACTTTCTGGTTTGTTTCAAATATTCTATGAGAAGGTGTATTGGGTTAACTGAAGTGCATGTTTATTACAGATACTCAGCAACTTATTTGTTTAGATTACTTTCATAGAAGAAGAGTTTTGCAATCTTTGTGAATGTCACAAAGACAAACAAACGTACTTAAGTTTCTGATGCAAGACGGGAATGCTGAACATTTAGAACAGAAAACATACTATGGAAACATTCCTGTAATATACATGGCCACAAGTAGACTTAAAAAAAAAAAAAAGACATTTAGCCAAATTAACTTTTCTACCTTTGGGTTGGTTGGTTGTTTTTTTTGTGATTGTGTTCTCTTAATCTTGTGGTGGCTCTGTAGTTCTAGCAAATTAAGCTTCTGCGGTTGGTGGATGGATGGATGGATGGATGGATGGATGGATGGATGGATGGATGGATGGATGGATATAAAAGATTTTCACAAATCATTATCAGATTTCATATGCAATTTTTTTAGGAAAACTTATTTTTCTCAAAAAGCACTGAACAGGCAACTTGGTGATCCATAATTGGGAGACACAATGACATATGCACTTCCACTTCCAGAAACTTCTCTGACAAAACCTAGCGTATTTTTATCTTGTGTTACCACCATTGAACATCTTGATTAAATTAAACATGAAATACAACACACGTGTCCTTAATCTTCATACTCTAGTTCTGAGTCTCGGTTTCATAAACCACTCTTCTCCTGAGATGTATCCACTTAGGTCATGACTAGATAAAGTGGGGATTATTCTGAGGTTAATTCATTCAGTAGAAACCCCCAGATATTCGGCTTTATGATTCTGGCATACCAAAGTTTTCCTTTCTAAGTGGTCTTAACAGAAGACAGAGCCAGAAGTTTTCATGGCTCCATTTAAACCATTCAAAGTCACAAACTGAAGTTTGTAAGCAGAATACATCCTAGAAAGCTGTAATGAAGGAAACTGGTTTCATGTCATCCAAAGATATATGATTTGGACAAGAGAGAGGGAGATTTTAAAAAAATACAGCAGGAAAAATTTCTTTCCTCCTATGGTATAAGAGTAGTTTTTTCTCATTAGGCTGCCTCTGGCTGCTGATTCTGCCTGCCAGTACATTGTTGGTTTACTCCATATTCCTTATTAATAACGTTTCATCTTTCTGATCTGGTTTTCATGTACCCTATTACCAAGAACAGGAAAAGAAAACCAAGGGAAAACCTAACCCTAAAAAAGTATATCTATACATTGGCTCAGAAAATAAACCACAAAAAATTCCACATAGAAAGTCGTAACTTTTTACTATTTTATTACCCCAAAATACCGATTACAAAATGAGACAGAATGGCAAATGCAAGTTACTAAAGTTAAATATATTTATGGACCTTGAGAAAGTAAAGTTGGGTAATAGTAGTGTCTTTTAGAAAATCTTATTTTTGGAAAATATAGTGTAATTTCCATTTTAAATGGTTACCTTATCCTGAACTGGACATCTAAGACTAGAGGAATATGTACTCCTATAACTTTAATTAGAGAATCAGACAAAGTAATGAGAAATAATTTTTCCTGCCGCAGGGGCCTGCTAAGTTACCCTTTACACAGATCCAAGTTAAGCATGCAATCAGGTTTTTTCAGAATACGAGAGAGGCTGAATAATTTCATCTTAAGGATATAAGCAACAGTATAATTTATTATACATTTCTTAAAAGCTCAAATTTCAATGCTCCTGTGGCAGGCATTTGAAGGTTGGGTGTTGGAGCAGATGGAATGTTTTACAGCAAGGCTTTAATTCTCAATCCAAAAGGCATTGCTCTTGCTTCTGGTCAAAGGTGAATTTAATCCCTCTGCTAGCTCCGTCCCGGGGCTCTCCCTAGGCAAGGTCTGTCAACTGTTCCATGCTTCTGCCAAATTACGTGATGATTTTGTCATGTGGGCTAATACTCCCCAGTGACTCAGTTTTAATCAAATGCATAAAAGTGAAGTATTATTGAATAGCACGGTAACAAAACCAAGTGCTTTAGAGAGATATGGAAGAAGTACAGTTGGGTTTTAAAACTTGTGCAAATGTAAAAACCCTTCCCCACCTCAGAAAGGCTCCGCAAAGCACTTACTACAGACAGCAACTCACGTTTATAAGTAACTTTATAAATCCGTAACCTTTCTCGCAGTAATAATAGGAAATATTATTCATATTGGAATTTATACCATGGAGCAAGGGATTGAGTTCCATATGAGTGAATTTTAGGGTTGTTATTTCATACATACTCCAACAACATCCACCAGTTTAGTAGAATTGTACAGCAGCTTGAATAATAACCTATTCAAGTGTCAGGATAAGGTTTTAAAAGACAATGGCAGCAGCAAGAGATGGCTCAGACCACAGAAGTGAGCTTCTGCTGAGCGATACAGATCATGCAGGTTTTGCAACAATCTAATATTATACAGTAATGAAGCTCTTATAATTGGCTATCTTACTGAATACATGTAAATACTTATTTTGTGCTGCACTACAGCAGTGCCCATGGTTGCGTAGGAACGATGTCTAATCCTTCACAGAGAATCATAAATAAAACAAAAACCAAGATAAATAAAATAAAATACATAAAAAATTTCAAAGGCCATTTCTAGGTTAGCAGATGGTTTATAGATGGATGGTGGCAACACTGTCGAGAGAAACAGTTGATGCTGATAACACGTGTCCATAATGTACACCTTTCAAGGCTTTTTATTTCAGATTAACTCTAGTCTGGCTCTCTAGACTGAATGCCCATTTGCAGCTGGAGTGCATTAGTTACACTCCTGGAGTGTGCTAAATCTTCCAGATCTGAATCCTAGTTTCATCTGAAAGGAATCAAGTTGAGGCGCTGCAAAAGCTCCACATGACATGAACCACAGCTCAATAAGAAGGAAAGAAAAATATGCACTTCAAAAGCACTCTCTTGATTCAAACTAACACACTAACAAAGATGTGCCCTGAAAATAAATATGCATATCTCAGCCCACACACATATGCATAGAAATATATCTGTATTACTAACTTTAAAAAAACCCCAAAACATTTCTAGCATAAACTGGTGGATATAATTTATGTTTTCTTTATGAGTTAATTTTCTTTGTTTACTACAAACCAGCATAGCTCTATAAGGATTAATTTGCCCAGTACTTTTTTTAAAACTTCAGTCTAATTAAATTTTAAAGTCTTTTAATGAGCCTTATCATACAATTTTTTCCTCCATTAAAATTTGATCTCAGAATAGCGATCCAGTAATTTGAAACTGGTTAAAATTGTTCATTAGCATGGAATTTTGCATACTGAATTAGATGTTGCACATACTTGTAAAACAAACGTTGCATGTTAAACAAGTTGGTGTTCTGTAATAGCACACAGCTTTATCAGGGAAACTGTGTACATTTAGCTTACAGTCTTGCCAAATACACCAGTTGATTTGCCTTGGCAATAACTTTCCCTTTGTAAATAACAAATGTGTTTTATTTCTAAGCAATAAGGGAAAAAATACCTTTGAGTTTGGTTCTACAACAATAAACTCTAAGATGCACGTGTGAAAATACTCATTTAGAAATAAGAAGGTAAAGATCCACAAAACATTCTAGTATGACTTAAAAGACTGACAAATATTAACTTCTAATTTATAGAGATAGGGGAAGAGGGGCTTGTGTATTTAGTCATTCACACTCACACTACAGCAGAATTAGAAGACAGAATTTAGGAATAAAAAGTGCTCGGTATTCAAGATTTCTGTGCTTGTTTAGAAGACTCTTTGCTCAGTTACAACCAGCAAATATTTGAATTTTTTTTTTAAACTCAGGTGTATTGCTCATTTCCCAACAGTCATTTTCCAATAAGCATCTAGAGCACTTACTAACTGAAAAAGGTTCTATTTTTAAGTGTGCTATGTTGCTCAGTTTTACATGGCACAGCTTTTGAGCACATCTCCTTTGCTTTACATTTGTGCATCCTGGACAGTGGGTTTTCAGTACATACAGGAGTGTACACTGAAAAAGGAACAACGTAAATGCACTGTGCTGCAATAGGCACTCCAGAAGAGGCCTTCTTCAGCACATCACCACTTCTTATGGAAAACAACTCTTGTTTATCCCTAAGGACTTCAGTTGGCTGATGCAGAGTAAGACCACATCTTTTTAGGATGTCTTCATCAGGTAAGTATCCTAGAAAAATCAGGACCTGGCCTTAAATTCTCTGCTACTCTGCTACTTTAAAATAGCTTGTGTTTCTGCCTCTATGCACAGGCTGTGTACTCCACAATAATATTTATGTATTCATCCCATTTCTATTGCAGTAGCTGAATATTTTAGACACCTGGATGCTCTGATATTTCAGATGCTCAGAATCATTTGATGTTTACAGCAGTCAATGACATGTGGGATATGGTGATAGGGTGAGCACCAGCTTTTAAAAGCTCCTGTCCACAGTACAAGTCCACAGATTTCTTCAGCTGACAGCATTGTTGGGAATGAAGGGAGTTGCATTTAACACGGAAAATGTTTTCCATGAAGTTCTGAACGAAGAATTGTACTGAAAATGAATTTTTTATACATACCAAAGCAGCAGAGCAATGACAAAAGATAACATTTAAAATGCAAAACAGCCAGTGCTGTGTGACACAGTGTGAGATGTATCTCAAAGACTTGAGGTTGACTAATTGAATTGCCATTGATAAGATGTCACTTAAAAAGACATCTCTGCAGTGAAACATGGGTTTGCTGTAAATGACCTGTCATTAGAGCCACGGGTAATGTCCGTGTCCAGACTGAAAAATATTGTAGCTCCCAGCAATATGCTCAGTAGGAATTAAAACAGCAAGAATGCTAAGAAGTCAGTGTACACGAACCACCAGAGAATTACGCCTCAGGTGCTACGTTAATTTACTTGTTGGCATACATTAATTGAAACCAATCAATAAGGCTGGTGGTACAACAGAGGGAATGCAAAAGAAGTGATCGATTGCCACACTTATTCATTTTAAACTTGGAAAACAGGAATAATTTAGGCTAAGATTTTTTTATTTCTGTCAATACAGATAATGAGATTACTTATTTATTTTCTATTCTTTCAGCACTAATTATAATAACTATGATGCCTTTCAACAGCCCTTGTGTAAATCCCAGTATTCTGATTAGCAGCTGTTAACATGCATATAATGGGAGTGCCTTCTTCCAACTGAGAAGTTGGAAATTATATGTTTTTGCTATTGCAAATAATGCTAATCATTTTGTCACAGTGAAAACAATTATATATTTAATAGTTATAAACTTGAATTCAGTTTGATTTTTCCATTTATAACCTACTAGCTTTTAAAATTTTTCATTGCCAAAGATAAATATATTCAAAGTAATTGTCTAAGAAGAACAGAAAGAGCTGTGCTTCTGATTTTTTTTTTTTTTTTTGCAGATATATTTGCTCTAATATATGCATTCTGTATGTCCAGTGTTGACCGGTATATCTTATAATTTAATTTTTAATGTAGGTTATTTTTAATGTGGGTTGTTGTGGCTTTTCTTTTTTTTTTTCTTTTTGCTGTCTTTTTTTATCTTCTACAATATTTCTGTGAGGTCCAGCAGTCAGTTCTAAAGACCACACTGCCTAAAAAACAAAATAAATAGGACCATTGCTTCCTATGTTGCATTTATCACCCTTTTTTCACAAAAACTGCTCATCTTTACTGATTTTCTGTTCCAGAGAGATCAATGGAAATCAGCACTCTATTATTCATAACTGTTTTGCACAAGGAATGGGAATTTAATGTGTGGTAAACGTCGTGCCAGACACTACCATTGTGTCTTTGGTGGCACCGAGTTTTCTCAAAATTTGTCCATGAATGAACAAAACCTAAAAATCTAGCCTCTTCCAAATCTGTAACAGCATTACTTTCCTTCTGATCATGCTCAAAGGCATTAACTCCACGTAATATTGCTCAATTCAACCTCCAGACAAAGAATGGATCTGCAACTGTTGTCTTTGTGTTCGCTGAAGCCATGGATGTACGGATTTGGATCAGGTTTGATGATGGCAAGCTGAGTCACTAAATATTGTTTGCCATGGTTTTGGAGGGATGCAGGCAAGACATGAAAGATGCTACACAGAAAAAAAAAAAAGACAAATTAACTCATACTGATCGGTGGGCAGGATGCTTATTGAGGCGTTGCCCACACCTGGCAGTTTTTTCCCACACTGATGTGTTTAGTTTGTAAATGAAATTAACCACCCAGCTGCAAGTTCTATGTACGTGTATTTGTCTCCAAACTCTCGCTTAATTTGGTTCTAGAACAGCAGTTCTACAGGATTATTTTCTTGTGCAGTCTAATTGCTCCCTATTCTTGGAGGAAAAAAAAGCCAAACAACATAACAAAACAAAATAATAGAGAAAAAACATCCACAACCATTACCTTTTTGTTAGACTGAAGATACCATAACACTCCAGGTGTTACTTTTACCAGAGACTGGGAATATAGGTGAGTACTAGAAGTGTAGACAGTGAGGGTGGTGTTCTTACTAGACAAGCCTGAAAGCAAAATAGTAATTAACATCCAACTGGAAAACCAATTTTCTGTGAACTCAACTAAGTTTACTGCAGACCTTTAAAATTACCTCTCGACTACTAATGTGGCAGAGATTTGTGAAACGCTGAGCAGCAATATCAAACTCGCTTAGGCCCTTTTCCACGACAGTGCTGTACAACTGTGTGGAGTTATGGATTATACATTTTTCAACAGTTCTCCAGCCAAAGGTTAATTCAATTCCCAGAAAGGAGAAAGTCCTGTCTGCCAATTAGTGTGTAATGTGTGAGACTGAAACCAAGCACTGAATCCCAGGTTGCTGCTTCAGGAATTCAAAGTTAGGCTGAAGCTCATTTTCCCTCTCATATTCTCTAAATCTCATTCACAATTAAGAATTTCTATAGTTTAAAGTAGTTTGAGCTTTTAATTTTGAAGCCTAAAAGTAACAATACTGAAATCTCCTGCCATAAGAAGTTAGAATTGAAATGTACAGATCATAATTATAGAAGTGGAAGTAGATACTTCCATCTCAAAATTTATCAATTTTTTTTTAAATATTGGTAAATGAAAAAGTTTTATAGCAAGCAAAAGACATAGAGTATTCTACATTAGACTGCTCCAAGTTTTTGCCATTTATTTGCATCTACAGTACAGGATTCAGAGCCAGCTATTAAATACGTCTATTAAAATAAAAAAATCACCTTTATGTAATTTACACTACTCATTTAAGACACTAACCACATACGATAACAGGTAAAGACATACTAATTCTCCATTCTTGCAGTAGTAAAGGCTAAATACTTTGCATTTGATACAGTCCATGCAGTTGCTCAAATACAGAACTAAAATTATCTCATATAACTTCTATTTGAATTGAAAGATTTAGTGTCTGCATTTGTGAGGGACAGAGTTTATGGATTTGTTTCCTGTCAGTAAATCTAAGGAATGTTCTCACATTTTCAGGAACTACTACTGATAGCAACTACACCCTCTTTTTTCTCTGTTTTTTTTTTTGTTTTCTCTCCCCTTCCTTCTCCTTTGAAAGTTGTGCCATTCAGCTTCTTCTGGAAAAAATGTGATGATAGGTTTTTCCCTGTGGATGCCTGCAATGAACAGCTTGTGCTGTGAAGGTTCCCTTCCTAAAGATTCAGGCCCTAAATCCCTTCTCCAGCCCTATGACAACAATGCTAGTTACAATTCACTCCCCTTCCTTCCAGCCACAGTGGAAAATGGTGCACACCATCAGGTCAGCTCCACATTTCCCAATTTCCCACCAGCACAAGCCTAAGTTATGCAGAGGGACAAAACAGGAAAGGATCTGGGACTGGTCTGGAGCAGCTTGTTTCTCATTAGCCAGCCAAGAAGTGCACACTGCTCAGTCACTCAGTGAGATTCACAGAGTAGATCAATACTGTGGTCATGTGGACCTTAATTTGGGTCTCTTTCTTCTCCTCTGCTACTCATAGGAACTTGGATATCTTTGAGACCTCAGTCTCTCAAGCAAATTGAACTGCCAAGTCAGATAGCAGATTCCAAGATTAGCTATGAACAGAGACTGGCTCTCATTGTCATTGCTCAGATGTTTTGTCTTTACCTGTTTGAAGCATGTGAGAAGAGGACGATGTAAAATCATCCCAGTTTCAGGTACAAGACCCCACCTATGCTGGCCAACACCACTGTGAAACCCAGCTTGAGAACCAGTTTGACTGAGGCCTCTCCTTTCAGACAAGTTTTATCTTAAAGACTGTGTCTTTGTCAAGCATGTATTAAATAGAATAACTTTGCAAAGAAGCTAGCAGAATGTACCCTACCCTGAGCTGTTAAATATCCTAAGATAAACAACAATGAAAGAACAGATTTCTTATCAAAAGGAGACAAAATAGACAGGGGACAAAGGGATAATAATAATATTATTAAAGGCTTACTGCAGCAGCACTTGGCCAAGTTAGGCTTGCTAAAAAACCCAAACAAACCACTAGCAGCTTTGTAAAGAGATGACAAAGGCTGGAATTTATTCAGAGTGCTTCAGCTGCACTTTTTTCTTTGTCTTTTAATATACAATAATTCACTGAAGTCTCACTTGAGAGGGAAAAGTATCCTATAAGCAAGTGCACTGTTTCTGTAGGACATATAACGCTTGAGTATCCTCAACTCAGTGTCTCAAGTTTACGTTCAAAGATCCATTTTTAAAGCATTGTATAAATGGCTTCACAATTTAATTAAAGTCTTATAAGCTTTATTGAATGAACTCTTCAACATGCTCTGCTCACCAGCTTATGACTACAGACACATTATTTAGGGAACATTAACCTCAATCTTTCATTTGAATCAAAACTTGTAATTTTAAACTTTTAAAGGCAACTTATCTTCCACATAAAGTTACAAACAAAAAGTGGATTTCAAACACGATATAAAATAACTGCCTATCAATCTTCCCTACCAGACCTTCCACGCTCACACTATCTTAGCCTGCAGATCCAATTATCCTCCAACATTTGCTGCTCAACCATGCTGAGATTATTCACCAGCCCTCCAGTTAGACTGTAATAAGAGGTCTGTAGGTGCATTTACACTCAGAGAAATAAAGTATAAATGCTGGAATTGCCATCATATCTTTTTGAGTTACATACACAGCCATAAACTGTAGAGTAATGAATCAGACTATTTCCAGCTGCTTTATCCATTCATTTGCATGATATTTGGACTTGCTAATTCAGAAAAAAAAAAAAAAAAGAAAATCTAGGTACAGCATGCCTTCAAGATGATACATCTCTTGACCTAAAGGCCTCACAAACAAAGTGCTAATATCACATGGAAGATATTTCCTCCTGTGCCCAGACAGCCAAAGCTCCAACATGGGTATGTGATTACCCTCTGTAAAGGCAATCTCAGCCCCCTACTATTTTTATTCTTTTTTAAACTTTACATCTTAAGAAGGTAATCGTACACGCTGAAACTACATTGACCTCAAAGATATGTTCTGCACAAAATTTGGCAGACTTTGTGCTGCTCAGCAAAAAAGTGTAACAGCAGATTAATGATAAAATAGTTTCTGATACTCCAGTCTTCATGGTGTTTGCTCACTGCAGTAGTTGTACATCATGGCAAAACAAAAGCCTTCTGCCACAGGACATCAGTACACATTGCCAAAAACGTCAGAACCACAGTTTTCAGCCCAAAGCTGCAACTACTTGAACTGCAGGAGTCATTTCATTAGCTGACAGCTGCAATAAGCTGTTTTCTCTCTGTGTGGAGAAGCTACTGGTGGGAGGTACAATTCACACAGGCAGCCTCCATAAATCATATACCACTTTAAGAAAAATATACTTAAGGAAATGTTCACAAAGTGATGTGCAGTATCTTTCCTATTTATTATCCTTATGTTCTTAGGGCATTCATGCATTAACACTTTGTATTTCAAAAGCTCTCAACAGACTATAGATACATGGACAAAGTATAGGAAAATTCAAACATTTTGTTCCCATTTGTACTATTTTTTCTGATCTAGAGACTTGATGTTTCTTGATGACCTGCTTCTGGTGAATATATTCCTATTGACCCAGGGAAAATAAAATTAGGTGCTTTAGTTACAGGTGGAAATCATGATGCTCATGTTTATTTACTGTGTTGCTACCATGTAAGGTAATAAAAAAAATGTAACTGGAATTGTAATCAGCTGAAAAAGCCACTAAGACATTTCAAAACCATGTGGTATTAATTAAATACAGTGTATCATTGAATAATTAAAATACACAGACTTTTTCAAGTCTTTAATGCTGTGGTAACCTTTAGTCTCCTAAATGTCTAAGGAAAGTCATGAAGGTGGTGGGAAGAGGCTTCAGTGTCACAAATGAGTGTTTGCCAGCCACTGCTGAGCCAGGCAAGTGATAGGTCCTCAGATCTACCTCTTCAAATGGTTTTTCTATTATTCAAACACTTTTCATGGAAACCATTGAAAATTGCTGGTAGATAATAATGCAACTGAACACCCAGTTTTGTTTTGTTTCTCTAAATCCGAGTTACATTACCTCCACAAACCCAAATCAGGTGTGTAATCTCCATTCTCATAGCAAATCTTCTCTATTCATCACCAGTAGCTTATTGTTAAAGAAGCAGAAATACTATGATAGAACAAAAATAACATTAACAGAAAGATGGGTTATGTAATAGTTGATATTGCATTTACTGACTTTTTGTTTTTATTTTTTTAAATTACATAGCATTATACAAGCAATTACACAGCTTGTAGCTTTGGTTTGAGGTTTTATTTGTTTTCCTTTGTTTTGTTTGTTTCATTGTTTTTTATTGGTTTGTTTTTTTTTTTTTAATTTGGAAGCACACTGAAAAGGATTGATATGGGTATTTTACTTCTTAACTACAGTCGTTCTACTTTAGGTGATTAGTACCAACCAATTAAAAAACTACTGCAGTTGAAGCAGAGTTTTGGAGAGAGGTGTCACATCTCTGTGACAGACACATAACTAGCTGTCACATCCACAGAGTATTCCCTAGCACCAAGGAAAAACAACAAAGCAGAGCAAAGCAGGCACCTCACTCCTGCGCTCCAGCAATGGCTCTAACCAGCAGGTGGTCCAGGTGGAGCAGCATTTAAGTTGTCTTAGCTGCCCATGGGAGCAGTTCTTATCCATTCAGTTTTCTGAGCCATTTTAAGAAGTTATAAAGAAGAAAAATACATTGTCAAGGTTATGTATTTCCATTACTTTTCTCCAGAATTACTGATGAGAAGAGTATCTGTTCCACTAGAGGGAGGAGCAGGCTCAGGAACTGAATTTCCAGCTAATGCTCCAATGCCACCTACAATAACAGACTTAGTGCTTCGTGAAGGATGGTCTGTTGTCAGAAAGTGTTGAAAGGGCAAAACTGGAATAGGAAGTTTTGTAACAACACAAATAAAAGAAAAGAGGAAAAGGAAGAATCTCCCTTGATGTAATTGGGATTTCTTATTTTGTCCCTGTTTATCCTGAGAAGGGGATGTAGTTTTAGTTATAAATAATTTCTTTCATAACATATTTAGGTTTCTAGACCATGCTTTTCTTTGACATAGAGATAAAGCCACCTGGACCAGAGCAGCAATTTTTAGCCTGTCTCCTTTCTTGTGAAGGGTTTCATGTAGATGTTTGTTTTCATGGATTCTGTCTTACTGCTTCTTGTTGTTAAGATTTAGTAACAAGACCGTATCTTCATTTTAAAACTGGTATATTTAAGAACTTATAGATTATTCATACCTTTTAAGTATGAAAATATTAATACTTCTAATTCTAGTGGTTTTTTTCCCTGAAATATAGTTGAGATAGAACAGACCTAGAGATTTCAGAAGTTCAATTTTTCCCTAAGAAAACTTGAGAAATGCAAAGCCCCCGTGTCAGAAATTCTATCTGTTCACCTCCAAATAACTATATGGCAAATCACTGTCATGGGAAGATTAAGGTCATTCACTATTGAAACTATTTTTAGTGACTTTGGCTGGGACAAGTCCCGTGACTATTTAGTGCAGCACAGGGAGACAAAGGAACAGCTGTATCTTATGCAGACAAGCAAGGCTACAAGGAGACCTGGCTTTAGTCCAACCTATCCATCTTACCTGCCAGAGAATAGTGGTACCAGAAAAGGGGGACATTCATGGAAGAGCTGGAACCGGCCACGCATTCCTTTCCTCCTCCCACTCTGAAACAGTGCTCAGACTGATGCTCAATTTCTCCTTTAGGGCACTTTGTAACGGCACCCGTGCAGGTGACTTACACAAAATACTAAGCAGGTTTCTGTCTTCTGGTTGGGTTTGACCAGCAGCTGTCATATTTGACTCTCTCACTGAGAGACAATCTTGAAACAAATAAACAAGCCCCCTCTGTGTTGTGAAATTATTTTAGACATGACTCCAACCAAGAGGAGTGCTGTATTCAGAGAGGAAGGTGCACTTAAACGTCAGTTCTCAAGTCCCCAGGGAATCGGTTTCGTAGTGCTAGAAAATCTTGTCTCTTGCAGAAGTTTTACTGTAGCACATTCCATCAGGCCAGAAAGAGATGTTGTCTACACAGCCTGAAAAATTCTGTTTATCCTGGACCAAACACATTAAACTCCCTGGATATCAAGACAGAAGCCTTGAACTTGATGGGATGCAAAGAGTAGGGTCAACATGCTTCTGGCAGCCCCAGCAGGAAATATGCTGCATGATTTTATATTGCCTAGTGTTTTCTAAATATTTAGTCTCTCATGCTTCTCATTACTGTAGCTCAGCCAAGAATCAATGAAAATCTGAGTAACTGAGGTCAGCTGAAATTTTCCTGCCTTTCCAGAGATGTGTGAGGGTTCGAACCATTCTCCCAAGCAACATGTTAAATTATAGTCAGACTAAAACCAGAAAGAGCTTTAGAATCACCCATGATCATCTCAGCAGAAAAGGGCAGAATTGTCTTGTACTAAACTGCAAGAAATATCTAGTGGTTGTCTTATTATAGGTTATTCTTGACATCAGGATAAGAACACGTGTAGTCTGAGATTAGAAATGCATTTTAGAGTCATATAGAGGTCAGTGAGAAGAAATTTGCATTATTTTTCTATTCCCAAAGTATATAGATTTCTGACTGCCTCGATCTGTGATGATAAGCAGATGAGCAGAAAAGCTATAGGATTCACACTTGGCTCCTGTTGTCAGAAAAAAATCCCATTCTGAATAATATCTTCCACCTATGGCTGGGCTCTCTCTGGATCAATGCAAGGTTATGGCCACTGCCTCTTTTGATCTCTGCTGGTTAGAACAGAACTTATGTCTCATTAGTCAGAGTCAGGTGATGCTGGGCACTGAGGGCACTTAAGCAACAGCAGATTGTGAACTATGCAGCCTTACAAAAAGTATCACAATAAAGTGGATGTACTTTGCTTTGCAGTATTCTGCATGCCTTGGCATAGATCAAGATCAGTTTCATCTGATTTCATCTTTTAAAGTGCTGCCTGTTGCTGTGAGTTGCATAAAATGAAATTGTTTCATTGGCACGAATCAATGGGAATGGGTACAAAAAAATTATTCTACTTGCACTTAAAATTATTTGTCAAGTGAAGAAAATACATACCCATTATGAATTGTCCTAAAATAACCAAGGAGGGTAACTATCAGCAAAAAATTCAGGGAGCCACTTCAAGCCTATAGAAATTTTTTTTCTTACATATAAATATTTGTGACCTCAGATAGTAAACAAGAAATTTACCCTAGTGACAGAAAAAATCTATTCTAGCAGATTTAAGACAACCTTTCCTGAAAAACAGGCTGCAATAATTAAATAAACAATATTCAAAATGCATGTTTTTGCAGAAATACAGTTGTGAAGTATGTTGCCAATGTGAATGGGCTTGTGCATAGTTGCACATTGGCTCTGTCCCACGTGACATAAAAGGAATGATATTGAGAGAGGATAAAAAAATCATTCAGACCACCGACTTCAAATTTCTCCTAGCAGAGATTTTGAGAGACTTATTTCTTATTTGGAAAAAAGTTCAGAGTCAGGATGGTTGCTCATATCATGGATATAATGTGAGAAATTGAAAAAAAAAAAAAACCGAAATCACACATTGGCAATTTACATGCAAACACAAGCAAAAACACTTTAATTGCACAAGCTACTGTAGAAACACAACACCCCTCTGCAATCAAGTTTAAGTATGGCAAGGCATGAAAATGTCCATCCTTTCTCTTAGCCATGTATGCTTACTACATATTATTTGTCACCAGAACTTTAAAGATGAATAAACCTCACTATCTCAAAACACGTCCAAGAGCTAAATTTTGCATCTTATACCTTACTTGTACATTTCACGATTGAAAGCTTTGTACTTCTCAAGTTGAACTGTTATGGATAGAGCTCTGTTTATTTGAGTAAAGTATTGTTTTGATCTTTTCCAACCGAGATAATGCTTCAGGGTAGAGAAATAGCACTTACCCTACACATTGTTGAGGGAGTAGAAAATTAAAATTCTGTTTTGAGTAATGTGTTGAACACAACTCAAATGATATAATACTCTTCATTCCACCATGGCTGTAAAATTATGGAAAATGTGCTATTTTCCCCTTAGAAGAGAAGAAAACTGCTTCTTGGTTTTGCTTGCCAGCTAGCCATTATCATTATTTAGATATATATTATTTATTTGGTGGTCCTCTCCTTACTATGACTGTTTTCTGATATGAAGTTCGCTAATACACACAGGCTGTGGGTTACTCCAAAATACACTTCAGCAAACAGAGATAAATTTAACTCACAGCGTCAAATCTCCATGCAAGATGAAGAATATTTGAACCTTGTAATTCCTTCTGCCATATTTTCCATTCTCTCATGCCTCTCGTATTTTACCCAGGGGAAGTGTTCCTATCTTTGCATAACAGAACGGAGATAGTTCAAAAGAGTGCCTTGCTTTCATCCATGTACAGCACACCCAATCTGAAAGTTATTTGAAATAGTTTCTTCAGCCCCTCATTTTGACGCCATGGGCAGTCAAACTTGATAATCATACTTGGATATGGCAAACAGTGACACTTTTTGAATTTCCTTAGACTTTACGGGTGCAATGTTCTCAAGGACAGCTTTTTCTTCTTTTGAAAAACATTCAGAAGGGCTATTAGCCAAAACTACTTAGCTGCATCAGGGGTTTATCTGGGGACTGAAGTTGGCATTGTTATATTCAAATATTTCAGTTAGAATTGTCTGCAGTCCGGTCTGCCTGCAGACAATTTGTTTAATTTTCCTGTTTGATTTTTAACGCAGAAAGGATTTTTTGTTTCAGTTGTCAGCTATAAAAACTCAAGCATGGGTTCAAAGAGTCAAGCCATATCCTTAAATTCATTTATCACTAATAAAATTCTTTAAACAGCTAGAGTGGATTTAAGACATAAACTTGCAGAGTAATTTATCTGAGTCACAGCTACCACTGGTGATAAAGGAGAGTGAAAGAAAAGCTTTTGACTTTCACATACTAAGTTGGGTGTGGCAGGAATTGCAGTTAGAAGAAGTTTAGTAAATTTGGAAAGTTTTACAAGGAATCAAAATGAGTTTACAGCTCTTTTGTCCAGCTGCTCTTAGTAAAATCCTAAAGTATTTGCATTCTTGGAACAAGAGCAAGTTACAAACACTGTTGCAATTTGTTTAGATTTCCATCTTTGCCCAGGGCAGCACCATGTGCAGTATGTCTCCTCCTGTAGTTAGGTAATTTGTTCTTAAATCTGTATTGGTTTGGAGGATCACTTTACATTTCATATTTAGGGAGGTTTTTTCAGTGCTTTCTATCACTAGTTTATTTTGAGTGTGGAAGTCTTCATTAAGACTTGAAAAAAGTTCCTTAAGACTTGGGGGTTTTTTAGAATGTACTGCAGGACACTAAAAAGTGTGATTTAAGCAACACAACACATATATGCTCACAGCAAGTGTCTTGCAATGACAAAATTTCTTCTGTTATCTTTCTACAGTTACTTTTAGAAAGAAAAGAGCTGGAAGAACTAAAAAAAAAAAAAAAAAATTAAATTAAATAACCAAATGTTTAATTGACAATTGTTTCTGAGGTCGAACAGGCACATAAAATACTAGAAGCATCAAAGTGTGATATATTAGATCATATAGCCATATATGATTGTTTTTGAATATATAGTCATCATTATAGCAAACTTATGAGTGTGAAAAGTCACCATTGTTGGCAAGTAAATCCTATTTTAACAGATAAGTCAAATTCTTTCTTATGACACTTTTAGGAGCAGAACAGACTTAATTGTTATGGGGGCATAACAAAGACGCACACTTAAGTTCATTTCTTGTGCCTCCCCATTTCTTCTCTCCTACAGAGGCTCTGAGAGGGAAATCCAGAGCACGAAATGGAATTTATACAGAATCATTTCCCCTAAACTAAAGAAAGAAACATAGGAAAAGCCACATTCTGATTGCTGCTTGAGCTGTTTCTTTCTTCAGCCTGAAAATTTCTCCAGAGGAATGGGGATGATGCAGAGCTTTCTCAGGTAGGGAACTTAGACCAACCCCACAGCTATACGAAATCAGGATAAAAGGACTTTTGAACTCAGTGCCACGCCTTGGTTGAAGGAAGCCCTGTGCTCTGAGCCAGGTGAAGATCCAGGCAGCATGAACTACAATACAAACCATGGCAGCTACTTTACTTCAAAAGACTGAGGAGAAAAAGAAGGAATGATATATTGGGCAGGAATTGCTTCATGTGGAAGTAGGAGCCCTCAATTCCAGCTCTTGCCAGGTCTTGTGACTCTATTTTAGGTCTCTGAAACTTCCTCAGCCCTAAGAAACTGTTCAGTGTTATGGTTCAAGGAAGATTAAAGGAAGATGGACAAGGAACATCTTCCATCTCTATTGTGCCAGGCTGCAAGGAGAAAAGGATGGCACTTGGGGCCCAAACGGCACATAAGAAAAGTTTGTGGCTCAGAAACTCAAGCACCTCTCTGAAGACAAGATTTTGTGGGCTCTGGCTCCTACTCTTCTTAGATCAATTTTTAGCATTATAACCATAGGGTATTTGTCTGAAGCCAGTTGTACTATAAAGTCAGACCAAAACTAGCAACATTTCCCCTCAGCTGGGAACAACCAGTAGGTTACCAATTCACATTGCTGTTGCCTGCCAACTCATTTTTTTCTGCCACACTTATATTGTTGGTAAAAAGACCAACTAACTTACTCTGAGGAGCAAGACATGAGTTGAGTACGGAAGGAGGACAAATACACTCAATGTGTTCACTACTGACAAAGGGAAAAGCTAGAGGACGCTTGGAGAAACAAATTTTCTGCATGAGAACATGACTTGGCAGACCTGGAGAACAGATCTGGAAATGGCTAAGAAAAGATGGAGGATACAGGATTGGAAACAAACAAAAAAGCCCTTATGGAAGGCACACAGAGATGGCCAGGGGAAGCAGGAGGATGGTCCACACTTGGACCTCGCTATGGGCAAGGACAGATTAATGGGTGGAGAAGTTTGGAGGACAGAGTTAATTGAAGCAAAGGATTGATGTGCTTGGCAGACAATAAACTGGCAATGGTGAGAGAGAACTGATGGGGCTGATGATTAGAAGGACAGGGAATGAAAGATTTATGGACTGAGCAGTTTAGACAGATAGAGCATTACAGGTGAAACATAGGATGTCTATTATGTCTCTTGTAGATTGGAAGAAACATTTCATTGTGTCCTCCCACCATGCTGGGTGAGGCTTACTTGAGTCTTGTGAAACCTAATGGTTCTGTTTAACCTACATGCTCAGGTAAAGATCCTTGCTTTACAGTTCTTTCAAGGGCTTTAGGGTTATTCATTTTCCCTGTCCTTCCTACAGCTTTTTTTTTTTTTTTTTTGGGTTATCATGTAATTGCTGAGGAGGACACACAATAGTTCTTTTTGTACTTCTGTTATGTGATGGATCACTTTGATGAATTTGATAGAAATTTGAAATTGTCTAAACTCTCCTTGAAGAGACCCTTTTCCCTATAATACAGGCAAATATGTGTGCAAATCCACTCAAATTGCTTGAGTTGTTATGTTATGAAGCATGGAAAGAGGTGGAAGAAATATTAAACCATAAGCTCTTCCTGAACCTGGAACCAAGGGCTGAGCTATTTCCACAGGGCTTGGCTGATACATATTAAAATAAACTCTTGGCAAATAGTGTTACCCAGAAACTTTAGTATTGATATGCAATTATTCCAATATTTACCTCAGCAGAAAAACGAAAATATGTAAATTCCTTATCTTGTATGTTAATAAAGACGTAGCCAGGAAAGTAACAAGTATATACTGAAATACATTAGTACAAGGACATACACTATATATATGTTTAAAAATTTATAATTTGCATTTTGAGACACAGAAAAAGGCATCTGAAAAAGACATACAGGTGGAAAAAGTAAAGTTTAAGCCAACTATTTAATTCTTAATTTCTTTTTTCACAAGGGTGGTTTTGTAGCCTTGGATGGATTCACACATTACACATAAAACTTCCGTCACCTGCTACCTGGGAGTCCAGGTCTGGCTCTAAAGCAAAGCAACATGAGCGTGCTACATGTTTCTGAGGACACATAACACACTCAAAAGGACAGGCGTAAAATTTGGGAAACAAAAATCACAGTTTTCTAATAATTTTTATGTTTTTGCCTAAAGACTCATTTGCTTGACAGCTGATTCCACCACAGAAGCATCACAGTCCATGGAATTCCTCTCACATAAAAGGTCTAGAAAATATAAATCCCTTCCTTTCTCCCATCATCTTTTTCTTTCTTCTTTTTTACACACTTACCTTTTGACCTACACAAGTTTGCTAAATTATGCCACAGCAAACAAGTCAGGGAATCATAGACAGAAGAAGACAGATTTCTCAACTCTCACTTCTACTTAATACTTTACACACGAGTAAAGTATATTGCATCTGCATATCTGTATACATTGAAATTTCTTATGGTTTCCTAAAAACCAATAAAAATCAGAGCCACTTGTGAATAATTGCCTCTGTTGCCTAGATTGAAGTTTGGTTGTGCGCATATACCTTGAAAAGTTACTTGAAGGAAATACTTTGTATGTATAAGGTCCATGTGGATTATGTTGTTTATTGTGGTCCAAACTCAGTTGCATCAGAGACAATATGAAAAGTCCATAAAGTGGGGAAAAAGAAAAAAAAGCCCCCAGAAAAATAAATAAAGAAAAGCAACAGAACTCAAATAACCTTCACTCTTTTAAAAAATCTATTGGGAGACTATGTCGAATAAACCTTTTCTTTATGCCTTGATGAAGACACTTGCAGATGCCTCATTGTAAAATTGGTTGAGTCCTCTTCATTTCTCCAGTATTCAACTGGTCAATACTCAATACTGAAGATTCAATATTACCAAGGGAAGCAAGAGGAAAGGATTGAAATTTCGTTTCACTGACTAAAAAGTCAATCAACAATCACCAAGCTAAGCTGTTTCACATTTCCACAATGGCATCCTTTGTTTTTACGAGTATTCTTATGGAAATCAGTGCAGCTTCTAGGCAAGTGGCAGCCATGGTACCAAAAATGCTTGCAGAAATCTGTTATTGTAGAGGATTGAGACACAATTGCTATACAATTTGCAGAAGTTTGGCTGTGCTTGCTGGAAGACTGGAAACCAATAAATTGCTCTGAGAAGCATTAGGATAATTTTACTAGCTTTCTGCCTTCTTTCCTTGTCCCTAATCATCATGTGTCTCTTTCCACACTACTATAGCCTCTTTATGCCAGTGGAATGTACAGCAGTGCAAGATGTAAGCAGAAGACAACCATACAGGCAAATATAAAATGAATGAAGAAAAGCAGCACGTAGTAAAAGTCAGACGTGATGTTTGAAGATTAGCCTTACTACTCCATAATACAACAGGACATTCCTAACCTGTTTTGTCTACAAAGTGCATCCAACAAAGGCTTATTTTTCCTTAAGTGAAGAGGGTGAACTTCAGCTTAACAAGAAACCTTCACAAATGCCAGTTCTTGCCTACCAGCTGAACCTCAACGTGTATCTACACACAGTGGTCTAGACACAACTGTCCCTTCTACACACACATCTGTGAAACACGGGTATGACACAAAACGGTTTTTTCCCTCAAAAGAAAAAAAAAAAAGCCTCTAAAGATCTTCAGTTTACTCATCACAACCAGCAACTCAAAAAAAAAAAAAAATCTTTTTATAACTGAAATGTGAAATTGAAATGAAAAACTTCTTAACTCCATTTAAATCCGTTTTTGAGTCGTCGATCATTAATTAACCCTAATACGTCCCAAGGAACATGGAGAAAAAAAAAAAAAAAAAGAATCAAAAAAATTAGATTTTGATCTTGCTATAGGTAAAGTTAATTGCATCCTGAATTTCGCATGTGTGTTTTGCACTTTTCTTTCCATATGCCTTTTTTTTTNTTTTTTTTTTTTTGATACCTTCACACTCAGGTGCGGCAACCGTGCCAGCCCTGCACCGAAGGAGCGGTTCTTGGTCCACACCCCCGCGTGGCAGAACAGCGCAGGGACCGAGGGGAGCAGGCCGGGAGCCTCCCCCCGCAGCGGGACCGGGGCCGGTTCCCTCCAGCGGCGGCGAGGGCGCGGTACCCTCCGCTGGCCGGGCCGGGCACCGCGCCGAGCATCCTCCGAGAGGGCGATGCCCCGCGGGGCGGGGGAGACGCGGATCTGCGGCACTGCAGCAGCAGGAGCAGCTGCTGCAGCGGAGCCGGAGACGACCTCCCTCCTCCTCCTCCTTCTTCTTCTCGTCCTCCTCCTCCCCCCCGCCCCGCCGCGCCGGGGGCCCTCCATTGTGCGGGGAGGCGGCCGCACACCCGCGGGATGCGCATCCCCTCCGAGCTCCGCAGCGCCCCTGCGTAGAGAGAGAGGCGCTCCCCCCGCCCATGGCCGGCGGGCACGCTGTCACATCCCCCTCCCGTGCTGCGCTTCCCATTCCCAAAGATACTTATGCACCTACATGCATATATATATATACCCGCGAACAAATATATATGCACATTTCCCCCCTCCCGCTGAATTCCGCTCTCCGCCCCGCGGGGAATCGGTGGGGGTAGAGGAGGGCGCTTCCCCCGCAGCGCTGTTCCTGGGCGGCGGCATCCCCACCAGAAGGGAAAAGGTTACCGCAAGCGCGGCGAAAACAAAGCCGGCGCCCCTCGCCCCGGCTGCGAGGACCGACCCGCCAGAAGTTGCGGTGTGGATCCCCCGGCCCGCTCCGCCCCTCTCCGCGGCGGCGGGACAGCCGCAGAGGCACCCCGAGATCGCCCGGGCGCGGCGGGCACGCCAAGGGATGCCGGCTGCGCAGCGGTCAAACTTCTTTGTTAATCACACCCGAGCCCGCGGGCGGCGAGAGAGAGGGGGATGCATCCCGCAGAGCCCCCGGCAACTTTTCCCGACAAGGCGCACGCCGCCGGTACCCGCACAGAAACTTGTTGGACCGCTAACCCTGCGCACTCGCGACTTTCGCATCCCCGCTCCCGCGGTGACCTCTCCCGGCGCCTCCGGGAAACTGTTGCCTCCCTCGCTCGGTGCCGGTGCCCGGGAGCGGGGAGCGGCCATCCCGTCCCTGGGGCTGCCGGCCAGACCCCGGCACCGGCCGCTACTTCGGGAGTTGGGGGACTCACCCTGCGGGATCAGGCGGCTCTCAGAAAACTAGCGGTTCCATCATCCAGGCAGTCCTTCCCAACTTTCCTTGCATAGGGCGAGGACAGAGCTCCGTGTATTTATATGGAGAGGGAGAGCGAGGGTGAGAGAGAGAGAGAGAGAGAGGAAGCGCGCTGAAGTCGACAAGCTGTTCAGCAGACTTTTGAATAAAAAGGGGATGAAACCGGATTCTTCCCAGTATCAGGACCCTGGAAAATCAAATCCTTCTCCGGAAAGGGATTCTTTCGGCCCCGTTCTCGGTGTTACTCTTAGGGCGCGGAGCGGGAGGCATTGCATACAAATAGAGCCCGGCAGCGGCCGCGATTGGCGGTGGCGGCGCCCCCCGGGTCCTACAGCCCCGGCGCCGGGCAGCGACAAAGCCGAGCGGCGGCGGCGGCGGCTCCGGGGCGGGCACGGGCTGGGGGACGGCGGCGGGGGCGAGTCCCGCTTAATTGATTCGTTACCTCGCCCATTGTGATACACGTCGCAGTGTTGGAGCGGGAGAAAGGCGCGTTCCAAGCGGATGTCGTGCCATCTCCCCTTCCCAAGCTGCTCTTGCAGGGCTATTGTGCGGTGTGGTATGAGAAATGTGCCTGATTTTTAAAAACAGGGCTTTATTTGTCTACAGCCTTTCTTCTTTTTTTTTTTTTTTTCCCCTTTTCCTGCGCCGTCAAAATTACCCGTCACATTCCCTAATAATTATGTAGTTACTTCAGTAATCAATTATTCATTGAATTCCACTTACCTATGCTTTTTCTTTCTCAAGTTATGGCTTTCCAAGGGCACATCTGCTCCTCTGTGCAAAGAGAGTAAACAAACATTCCTTAAAATTAAGCAACTTATTCCTAATTAAAAGAGAATAAAAGTAAAAAAAACCACCAATTATCAGGGTGAGTTTTCTCCATCACAGAATACAAAGACAGACAATTAATAATATTTAAATTATGATCCATTTTTGGGTGCAAGGAATCATTGGACTACAGAAAATACCCCATTTGAAAATCCAGGCAGTGGAAAGAAGAAAAAAACAGAGGCAGCATTTATGCATCAACTGCTACAGGGAGGATAAATGTGAGATAATGACAACATAGGTCAACATAATGAGAAATGAAAGCAACGTAAGCACTGATATATATGCAAGAGTATCACACAGAGCTTAACTTCTATTACTGCCTGTAGATAATATACTTCATATAGTAATCATACACCTAGATAATGACGATTAATAGGCTTAAAACTCTGTATGTAATGAAGTCTTTTAAATAGTGTATGAAGATTATCTAGGAATAGCATCTGCAATATATTGCAAAACACGATGAAGTTGAAAGTCTAAACGTGCCACTTGTCCGACACAGAAGACTGGAAATCAACGACCAGGGGACAAAAGGTCCAGTGTGTTAGGTCTTGTTTATATGTCAAGGTCCTTACAGTCTAGTTAATATAGATATTACAAATATTATTGACAAGTCATACATAGAGCAAAAGGTTATTTGCCATTACCCCATTATTTCACCAGGTATACACATAGAAGGAGACAAGACAAGATAGCACATGGAGGAAAATCAAGTGTTTAAACTGCTCTTGGACTCTCAGGATCACTCTTTGAATGAAGTACTCTGCACACCTTGGAGCAGAGCAACAAAGAGGGCAGGAGGAAACCAGCATTTGGTGCATCAGTAGGCTCTGTCGAGAGAAATGCTGATGAGTATGGGGTCAAAATTAAGTCTCCAGTGCTGCAATTCAGATCTACCTCACACCTTGCGTCTTTAAAAACTTGCATCTTGTTGCAAGAAGCCTCTAACTCTCTATTCTTTGAACTCTGTTGCTGCTTTGGTTTGGGTATTTAATCTTTTAGATAAATGCTACAAACAAGTAGTATTTCTGTTGTCAGAGGAGGTATACTAGAACGATTAATAAACAACTTCTATGAATACACACCTTCAGTTATCACTGTAGCTACGCATAAATATTTTTTTCTTGTTAAATAGAAGGAATTTAAGTTTCAATTAGGTTACTTTGAAAACAGCTGTCTGTTGCACTAGTAAATACAAGTTGTAAAGGAAGATGTAGTTGTTTGCAGTTTTGACCAAATATTCTTTCACTGTTTTGCTTTTGTTTTTCTGTAGGTCTACTTGGGACAAATTACGTTTACCTGAGAGTTCAGGATATGCCTCTCATACTTTATTAATTCTGTTACACTTGCCATCATCACCTTAAGGAGATTTCTCATTAACATCAGTTTAAAAGATAACAGGCTCTGGGCTATTGTATTTAACAAAGTAATGTGAAATCATTGGCAAATTTAACAAAAAGAGTGGATTAGTATCAGTGCAGATGAAGGAGGCAATAACCAACACTATCACAATTAAGAAATTGCCCTGTGAAGGAGAGAAATTACTACGCCCATTGTAGAGCCTACAGAGATTAATGGAATATGGCTGTGAAACTGTTTTAATAGATAAATTGGGTGGGTGGTTAAACATCTGAGCGAAGATGATTACTTTGTAGTGAAACAAAACAAATAGGAATAAATCACAAAGCTGCTCTATTACCACAATTAAAATGCAATTGCTTGATCAATTATCACTCCAGCTAATAGCTTGATGGAAGACAAGCAGATAAATAAAACATTATGCTAGCAAAGTTCTTTGAAATACAATATCTGTGCACTTAAATGTTCCTTATTCGCATGCATGTATGCCTAATATGTGTATAGTGCCTTACATGATATAAATAAGGCTGTATATATTGTGTTTAGATATTCCTTTGTAGTATATAAGTAAACATCAATGATAATCATGAATGAATGCGGTGGGTAAATATCCAACACGTGTTTAGATAACTGACACCATACATTTCACTATTTTCTAGATCTCTAAGAATCTTCTTCTTTTACATACGTACCAGCCAAAGGCGATTTGGAAGAGTTTCCCTTTGGAATAGTTTCCAAGGTCAGTACATGTGATGACACATGTCGGGTTCCAGCTTGCCCTTGGAAAATGACTGGAGTTTATGTGGGCATGGGGAGGCAGTAAAGCAAACTGTGGCTGTCGTATATCAGGACTACATTTTTATATCCGGTAATCAGCAAAGCGTGCGTTCCTGTGGAGGTACAGGGAGGTAAGTGGCAACACGTATGTTTGTATGAAATAAAACCTAGGGTGTAAAGGTAAAAAGCTTGTACAGAATGAGAGCCCAGTGATAACCTGATCCAAAGTCAATGGTAATGAGCAGACCTGTCCCCTTGACCCAAAGTCCTGGTCAAATATAATACTTGATTTCTCTGTAGAAGTGTTCATACAGTTTGAATACACAGGGAACAAACACTTTGCAATGATTATTCAGCATGGAAAAAAAAAAAATTATTTATATCTATTGACTTATTACAACACAGATTCTGTTAAAAGGTGAGTAATATATAAGAAGATGCTCCAGTGAGTTTCTCAAATATAAAACTGCAAGTAAATGACAAGTAGTACCTAGATCCACTTGTAGGGAGTTATGTCTGGGATTTCTTTCTAACATTTTAATGCTTGGTCTTATGCAAAAAGATTACATGTTTGGCAAACTTGTTTTACCTTTCCCAGGGCAAGAGTAATCAGAAATCATACAAGGCATATGAATATATTTAAAGTGAGCAATGTATATGCTGTAAATAGGTAGGTATTGCTAGAGTGTCCTAATGAAAGAGCAGAATTTGTGCTCTCCCTAAAACCATGAGAGACCTCATCAAATCCCCTGTGCCCCATTTTCGTCCTGAATATAGGTAGCATCCACATTAAATCCTTTCACTTCCGTTCTTGCAGTTAACTTTTATTCTTGTTTGTCTGTATTCAGTAGTTTATTTGGAGAAAAATCTGAGAGATTATTCCATCTCTTCAAAAGTGTTTATCAGAGGAAAGGGAAGTGTCAGGGAGAAACTGTTTCTATTGCCAAATGAAAAGGAAACTAAAGATTGAAAAAAATTTATTCAGACACTGGTGTCTTTAATTTTCTATATTATTTTTCCTTCTGATAAAGAAATCCAAAGGGTTATTCTGAAAATAGTTTTGATGGAGCTTCTACCAAAAATTTAAAAAGCATGCCTAAAAAAAATAGATCTATGGAAGATATCAGTTCTAGATTATATCTCATCTGATTTTAAGAGAGTAAACATAGAAAGATACGATATCTTTAACTAGACCCACTGATGTAGATGGCAGTTTGTCTCATTCACATCCATAGACCCTGACAGCTTCAGCAACATGAAGATTTGCATTTTGGTTTGAAACACAAACTTGGGAAAGTACTTCCTCGGTCATCAAGTCTTCCTTCCAGCACTGGAGGAAACCTTGACAATTTTTCTCCGATTTAAAGTATACCAAAGTAAGTTGAAATAGGAAACCCAAACAGTGCAATTGGTTTTTTATGTGATGTAGATAATGCTGGTTTCAATATAAACTGAAACAACAGTATAGAAAGCATATACAACATCCACTATAATAGCACAAGGCTTCAGGTGTACATAAAATTTTGTACTGTTGCAGACATTTGAACCTGAGGATTGGTGTCCCTTGTGGGCAGGGAGTGTGTATGGAGCAGAGGATACCTGGATTCTAATCACTCTCTGCTCTACAGGAGTGTATGGATCTCCTGCTGTCACTGCTAACGTGGTCTTTCAGCAAAACCTGGGCTCTTGCTGAAGTAGCAAGAGATGTGAAAAGGGTGGCAACTCTAGATTTTTTCTCTCTGTTATTTTTACACTTGCTATTCGCTGACAGAGGGTAAGCAGGTTGTGCTGTTTGCACTTGTGCACTCTGTGAATCAATGGTTTGTAAAGGATGACTCACCCAGCCACACTTGATCCTATTTGAAAGGCCTCTAAGTGTGAATGGCAGGAGAGATTTTGTCAGGAACTCAATAAAACACTTTAAAAAGTTAGTGAAGATCTTTGTTTTCTTGTTTGTGTGTGGATGTATCAAGAGGCTGGAATACAAAGTAATTATGTCAGCAATTTTACTGCTGGGCATAAAATAAAGTCCTATCTTGTTTCAGATCTGCATTGCTTGGAAGTGGAGAAAGAACGGGAAAATTTTCATTAAAACTATGATAAATTTAGAAGGCAGTTCTTTCTCCACCAATGTATGTGTATACCTGTTGGTCAATAATGTTTTGTTAAGGCAATATTTTGGGGAGGGAATTGAGTACCTAACTAACAAAAAGGTAGATATTTTTTAGGGAAACATTAATTTCTTATCGAACACACAAACTCTAGAAAAGCCAAAAAGTTAACTGAGTCCTTAAATTCAGAAGCACTACTTTTGTATCTCCCTAGTACAGCTATGATGCTTCTGCATCATTATTGTTTTAGTTTCTCAGCCATGCTTCATTATGGCTTCTACATTCCTTATGTACAGAAAAATATATTTTTACTAGAAAATAAGTTTTTATTAGCTCTAGGGTCTGCACACATCAGAGAGGAGAAAGATTTTAGTAGATTTTTTTTTTTTTTAAGAGCTTTGACATGTTGGAGGAAATTATCCTAGTCAATAGGAAAACAGGTGTGAATGGAAGGTTGTTGTAGCTACCTTTAAGTGACACTGTCTTTCTTTCAAAACCTGGAATTTATTTTTAGCTGTACCAGATAACAGATAGGAAGAGTAAATCCAGAGCTAGAAGATAGTAAAGGGTCTTCCTGTTCTTAACCAGCCTCCTGAGATGAATCACTGATGGGAAAATGCTGATTAAGTCACTGATGATGTGTGCAGGTGTTTCCTTTTTGTTTGGGAAACCTTAAGAGAGACCCATGGGAGGGAAAGGGTAGCGTTGGAGAGTGCTTGTGGAAAGAATGTTGTAGTTGAGAGCATGTGCAGGCAAGTATGTGGATAATATAAGCTGTTTATGAGCGTTTTTTAATTTTTGTTATTGTGGTATATAAGAGTTTGTTGAATCTGTAAACTTTGAGGAGGGAATAATTTGTTGCTTTGTGGCAGAAGGGAATAATGCATTCTGGTTGAGGTGAAGTTAGCTAAACTAGTTCAATTTAGTTTATATTAAGAGTTTGATTAAACTGGTGAGCGGATTGCACTTCATAAGGTATTTCTGAGGCATGAAAACACTATGCAAACTGTGGGAGGCAAGGATAAAAACTAGAAACAAAAAGCAAAAGGGAAGAAATCAAGATGTTCAGCTGGACTATGAATATGTTTTAAAGGGTTAAAATGAACAATACAATATCGGGAAGGGTTCCCAGGAACAAGGCTTGTTAGGTGCTGAAATAGGGCCTAAAAAAACTTAAATACTTGGAAAAGGTTTCTTAATTTGACATATTTGTGATTATTCTGTAAAAATCACTTAACAGTTGTTTGATAGGGAAAAATTCTATATTTGTATGGAGTTGTTATAAAGCGACTACTTGAAAGTTATACCTTGTATGACTCTAAAAATTTTTCCCTTTGCTTTTGATATGTTTTTTTTCTAAAATACTGTCTTTTACAATAATGTAGATTTTAAGATTTAATTTTTATTTCTTTTGTAAGTGATGGTTTGGAAGGGGCCTTCTAATTTATTTTGTAGAGTTCCCTTGATTTTAGTCCCTGACTTGTATTTGGAGCAAGTAATGTTTCCTAGGAAACATTAAATCCACTTTGCAATAAAACAATGAGGAAATATTAAATCCAAGAATTAATATCTTTCTTTTTTAAAAAATCATAACTTTGAGGTTTTCTGATGATCTGAAGGGCTGTGCCACAGGGGAACAAAACTTTTCTCTCAAAAAGACTCACTGAAGCACTTTTAAAGCAAATTGGCATGGTTTGGTCACCAACCAAACCATTCTTAAGACATAACCTTAAATTTCATCCCAAAAAATCTTATGTTGCACCACTGAAAGGCATTTTATTTTCTTTTTTATTTTTTCTTTTGTGGTTTTGTTTTTTTTTTTTTTTTTATTCTCACTGGAATGCACTTGCTGTGCTGCGGTTAAAAAGTCACATGTTGTTTCTTCAAAACTCGGAATTGTATTTTTGGCTATGTTTTCTACAAATCAGCTTTTTATTAAAGCAGTCTCAAGAATACAGAATTTTTTTTTTTTTTTTTTTTGGTTAAGGTTATGAGAAACTTGCCAGAAATCGGTAAACAGTCTCTATATCTATGTCAGCTGATTGGATTAGATGAAGTTATGTTCCCTTTTCCACATCTGTTTCTCTACTCTTTTCACACTGACACTCTCAAATGTGTACGAATGTTTAGACCGTGCTTGGTGCACAAGGGTTGCTGAAGCATTAGATGTTGTTATTGGGTGCTGTATTAGAAAACAATTAAATAGATAGTAATTAATGCTTCTGGAAAGACAACCCAGACTTCATTTGACTTAAATGGAGAAGCCCGTGTTTGTATGGGGACTGTGTGTTCTCAAAGTTTAGTCTAATTTTAGGGATAAGTCTAAAAGAAGAAAGATTTCTTGCGTTTTCACTAAATTATGGGAGGATAGTAACAAGGAGCCAAGATATTTATTTCAGTGATGATATACCAAGTGGAAATAAACCCCAAAATTCTGCATGCAAATGTGATTTAAGATTACTTTTAAAAATATGTATGTTTATGTCTACATTGCGCTGTTTTTTCTCCTACTGCTGTTTTCTTCTCTTTCTCTAATTAAACACTGTTTGTTAATCCTCCGTGTTTTCCAGTTATGTGAAGAGATTAGGTCATTGAGTCCAGAAGATAAATTTTACCAGCTTGCCAAAATTTGAAGCTATTGTTACCAGTTGCTTTTTGGTAGAAGAATGATGATTGGTTTTGCCAGTTTTTCTTCATAATTAGGGTTGTTTGGCTGATTTTGAGGCTGGGCAGAACATGAATAATAAGTGAAATTTTAAAGAGAAAATGGCTATTTCCACATGATACCACTATATAGTCACTTATTCTGATGTCTTCTTCCTTCCTTTCATGGTAGTCTTTAGAAAATGAATATAAATTTCTCTTTGCTCTCTTTTGCTCAGTTTGAATCATATGTTTTTGCTTCTAGGGGGAATAGATGACAAATAGCATGGAAACGAGGCACAACTCAATCTGACTGAAAAATAAATGATCAGTTTTCTGTTGTCTTTCATTTCCTGCCATTTTTAATCTTTTTAAAATTTAAAAACAACCATGTAGAGTAGTACAGAGATCCAAAGGCAAAGAGATACATTGCCTAGAAGGCTTCTGCAAAACTGTATCATGTAAACTCGCCTGAAACTGAGAACCAAGCAGATTTTGTACCTATGGAAGTTTCTCCCATTCTTTCTTTCTGTAAAATACCTGTTACTCATGCAGACCTTTCAGTAGTAGGGATGTGCCCATCTGTTCATGAGTCAGACAAATAAACAACTCTTCCTTCAGTGAAGATTTACAGGAGAACCAAGCCCTGACATTGCTAAAAAAACCCTGTGCTTTTCCCACTGACAACTTGTACTGATGATGAGAGACTTGACAGCTTGGGAAGGTGAAGGGAGCTCTTGGGAAGTCAAGAACTGAAACTCCAGCTTGCATATGAGATGATTTTCAAGGTGGTTTTGACAGTGACTAAAAGCAGCCCTTGATTTTTAGGAAAGGAATGGAGGCATCCCAAGCAGTGAGTGATAGGTAGAGGGTAAAGGAAAAAAAAGAGATGGGTAGAAATTAGAGTCCAACATCAGCCTGGAGAGAGAGAGAGTTCGGTCCGTGGTGGGCAGGGAGCCTGTTGGACTGACTGCTCACAGAGGTCACACTACAGCAGAGAGAGAGAGCACAGGCTGAGGAGATGAATAATGACTAGTGAGAGCCAAACATGGTCTCTCTGGGCTTCAGCAGGAAGACTGAACAGTGAGGAGCACTGACAAGCTGAATCTCTCGGTAAGAAATGATGATGTCCAGACCAGTGAAGGAAATGGAGCATGATGTGAAGCCCACGGTAATACTCGAGATACGAATAAGTTTCTTTTTAAAACCACACGTACAACAAATAATGAAAACACTAATCCTAAGGATGGCTTCTGCAGTGAGTATTTTGTTTATGAGGGGAAAAGTAACAATTTTCTGTGTCTTGGGACAGATCTTTAAGTTAGTAAATGGGGAATAAGCACAGCACTGCAGTGCCTGAGAAGCAGGTTATATTCAAGAACTATGTTGTATGTAGGAGGACCGTGATTGAAGACTTCAATTAGTAGAGTCTCCTCAGAGAAAAATGTTAATAGAAATATTTTGATCAATAAGGTTTACATTTATTTTTTAATTAATGTAAATATAGCTCCTACACATTTGCTGAATTTAAAGCTTCTGCCTGCATAAATATGTAAAAATAAGATTTTTCCTATCTACTCAGTTAGTAACCTGTGACAAGTTGCTCCTATCTCACTTCCCTCCTTCACTTGCACAAATCCAGTGAAGTTAGTTCAACTAAAATAAGGCATATATGTATAACTAATACTGCCCTTGATATTACAGCACTAATGCCTGAAGTTCAACCAGAATGCAAGAATTTTGGCAGCTAACTAAAATACTTTAAACAAAAAAAAAAAAAAAGAAATTGGACTTGTAGTGATTGGCATATCCACTATTACAAAAAAGGAACAGTAGGAATACTGGAAATTCTTACATTTTAATTAGCAAAACTTTTTTTCAAAACTTTTATAATTTGAATTTTACTGGTGCTGTCAGCACTGAGGTAAATGTGCTTTAATGAAAACCATATCTGCCTATTTTAAAAGCTTCAGATAGACAGATTAGATAGAGTCAATGTTACTGGAGGTGATGAAATGATTGATGAATAAAGCATCTGGGAAATCCTTGAAGCAACTATTAAACAAAGGACTACAATAGAACTTGAAATCTCCCTTTGAATAGAAATTTTGGTGGAAGAGGGAAAACCTTTATGGAAAGTTGGATTTTCACAGTTTTGCAATGAACTTTGCAAGAACAGCTGTCCTATTTTGATGTATAACTGGAGATTACTTTTATCTATGCTGATACTCCCACTGCTTGGTGAAACAGCGCTAAAACCTATTTTGCTGTTCTTATGCCAGTTCTTAGGTTCTTGGAACGTACATTTCCTTTGTGTGAATTGAAACCTATAAAATGAAATTTTCATGGATCTAGGAGAAAAAAAAAATGGCTTCAGTTTTGAGTGGTGAGGTCAATATCTTGCCCCACGTGTCAGCAATAGCGTCTGGAACGAGGAAGCAGCATCTTTGACCCTGCTTGAGCAAGGAAGTTGGCCCAAGTGACCCTTTGTGGTCCCTTCCAACCTGACCCATTCTGTGATTTGTTTTCCATGCTGAAAATGCTGCAACAGAGCTGCTGTCAAGTCAGTTGAATCATGCCTGGGGTATAACATCCTCTATACCCACCATTTTGTGGGAGCTCCTTGGAGGCCTCCACAGCTATTTTTGATGTGGATTATATGTATTGTTATTTAGGCAGCATTGCACCATAGCTGGATGTGGATAAAAGTATCCCTTGGAGAGCCAGACGTTTTGAAAAGCTAGATTTACAAACAAGATAGAGAAGCATATTTGGTACAAGGGCTTCCCATCTAATCTTGCCTAGAACAGATTAATCTTTGTCACACTCAGGTTTCAGTTGTTGAGTTTACAGACACCAGAAATAAACTTGTGAAGACTGAAACTTATTAAAGCTTTAATTTGTATTTGGGTATACTTTAAGTACATAAAGTGAAGCCTTTTTTGGTTTCTTTTTTTTTTTTCTTGGTAAAGTTTCACATCAGCTGATTCAATTCAAACTAAATTTTGATCTTAAACCTAGTAGAACTTGCTCACTTCAGGAATTTAAACATTTTTCAATAAACAATTACAAAAATAAACTCCCAGATACATTGGTTAAGTTATCTGAGATCTGCAGGCTTTGAGACTCAAGCCTATAGTGTTAAATGTTTTCCTTAAATCCATTAAAATTCTTAATCACCCAGTTTATTTGTGAACACTAAGTAGTTTCAATTAATATACATGAACGGACTATTGCATTCCTTAATAACCTAGGTGGCTCAGGACTGCATGGCACACACCAACCTCTAATCACCTAAGAATTTCTGGAACATGCAAGAATAACTGAAACAAAGCAACATAATGAGCTGGGCTTTGTTTTATTCAGTTCATTGTTATGACCAAACTTCTGTTGGATTTTCATGTAGATTGCCTCAGTCTGCATTTGCATTACAAATTTTTATTCTTATTGGTGTTAAATAGATATATAATACTCACATGGCTGTAACAATGATCTTACAGGCTTACTTATTTTATTTTATAATTCAGTATTGTAGTGGAACAAAAAGCAAATATTTTGCTATAATGGTTATGCTAATTGACTTTTAATGCTGTTTTATTTTCCAGCTACTCACCGGCAGTCTCCCAAGTTTAATAAAGCTCAAACATTTAGTTTTATTGCCTTGGAGTATTGATTATCTGTTTAACACTAAGAACAATGTGATCTGCTGTCTGCCTTGCTGATTGTCTGAATTATCTTGAAGAAATAAGAGATGTGCACGAGGAGAATCTCATGCAGTAAAAAAAGTCACTTGTGTGTATTACTCATGGCTATTGTACAAAACCCACAAGCCTTTAATCTCAGACTCACAAGGGAAAGAAATTTTATTGTTTCACAACTGAACTCAATATTCCCTCAGGCATTACACCCCCATTTACGTTTCTTTCTTGATTTTTATTGCCAGCATAAGCTTATTTAAAGGAATGAATAGCATACAGTCTAGTTTGAGACAAATATTGAAATTATACTTAAAAAACCCTACAGAATTTATTATAGAGAGTATTTTTTTCAAACTTAGAGGTTATATTATTGACAAAACCAACATTTCTTTCATTGAAATAACAGAAAGAAAGAAAGAAAAGTAAGAACAATGGAAGGTTGCGTCCATTCCACTAGTATGAAATATTTTTCACTTATTGTAATGTGCCTATGAAAACTTGGAGAGACAGGAGACTAAAACAAGCTATTCACAAGAAATGATGAGTAAGTCTTTAGATATCATAATCAAAAGGAAACCATGTTTTGCAACACCTTGGAATGCAGTATTTTATGACAACTATCAAAATTTGTGTAGGTATAAGTAAATTTTCACTGTGTTAATCACATGCTTGGAAAGAACTAGTCGCTTCTGTCAAATGCACGGTATTTCTGTCTTATTGTACAATTCATTATTTTGAAAACTGCCATGGTATTGGCTGTGGCACGTCAGTTTTCTGTTTGCCAAGTAGAACAAATTCCAGGTGTTGTGGCAGCAGATGTTTTACTATCAGTGAGTTCATAGAAACTGCCATTCTAGTGAATCGCCAAGTGTGATCTCGTGCTCAGTCAGCTGGAACAAATCACAAGTGTTTCGTGCTGCCTTTATTCTAAGTGTATTGCATGTTGTGTCTCCAAATGTTTTTGAGAAGTGTGTGAGGCTTAACAGGGACCTATCATTTTTCTACATATCTGTAACTTCAGTGCTTGACACTGTTGCTAGGATTATCCATTGAATTCATTGGAGAGAGGAAAACAAATGAGATAACAAATCACCTGCCATATTATTTTTGAGGAACTAAATGGAGGTGGATGTGTACAGAATGTGTTGGTTGTTATTAGAATCTCTATCTTGTTAAGAAAATCTGTGTTTTGTTTCCATATATCCTGGAATATTAATATATGCTGTTTAGCCAGAACAGTGTTGAAGAATGACTGAAATGCAGTTTTTGCAATTGTAGATTTTCTAGAGTTAAGAAATGGGAAGTGTTATCAATTCCGTTTTAAAAATTCCCTCCCCTCCCAGTTAAGTTTTACCTTTAAAATTGTACTGTCAGGAAAATGGAACATAGAATCATGGAATTGTTTGGGTTGGAAGGGACATTTAAAGGTCATTTAGTCTAACTGCCCCTGCAATGAGCAGGGACTTCTTAAGTTAGATGAGGTTGCTCAGAGACATCCAACCTGACCTTGAATGTGTCATGGGATGCGGTGTCTGCAGCCTGTTCCTGGGTTTCACCAGACGTGTTAACTTATATATGAAAGTGACAACGTGGTCCAGATTTGGGCTACTTTTATCCTGGCTATGTTTTCTTCTTATAAAGAAAAAGAAAATTATCAACAAAAGGCATTCGTAAAGACCGTGATGTTTTCTAAGTCCAAAATGGGCTGCATGCTTTAATTTTGTGACAACCTTTTGACCAATTCTAATAAAAGCAAATAGTTTCTGAAAAATATAGGTTTAAAATTGAGTGTTGGGACCTTCCTTGTCAATAATTTGGCATTTGGTTCGTCTCTTAGATTTGTGGAGAAATTATAGGAAGTTCTAGAACTCCATTTCCTGGTATTTAAATTTAGGGATAGTGGACCAATTTTCTTCCTCAGCAAAGCTTATTTTTTGGTTCTGTCTCTGTCAGGAGAGCCTTTGAATCGTGTTACCTCCATAAACTTCCCTCAGAAATCTTTCTTAACAAATCTTTTGTGAGCCAGAGTTTTGAACGTACATGAAATATTGGGTAATTATTATAAAGATCATTTGGTTAGTTTAGAAATTCATCAGAGGGAGTTTTTGCATAACCCTTTGACCTACATGCAAATATTTTCAATGTTGTTTTGTCTCTTCTACTTAAAAATAAAATTTAAATCTAAAAGTGATCAATAAATTGCTGCACTATCTTGGAGGCTATACAAATTTTTCTTTTTAAAGGTGGCATTTAAGCATGGACAACATGCCAATTTATAAGGATTTGTGGGTTTGTTTGTCTTGTTGATTTTTTTCCCGGAGAAAAATGTTTTATCAGGTCTTGCAAAAGTTTTTTTTTACGTCGCATAGAAGTTGAACTGAAAATCACTTGGTAACATCAGTTCCTGATATCCTGACAGCTCTCTGCAGGTTTATAAATGCTAGCATTCTTGGTGAAACCTGTTAAAAATATTCAGGAAATATTATTTTCCCTGTACATTACATGTGGGCTTCACAGGAGCCAAAATGTACTGAAGTGAATTGTTTCCTACTTTGGACAACAGAAAAATCAGTAAGGCCATGATTGCAATTGTTGATTTGAAGTGTTTTCACTGTTATTGTATTGCAATAGTTTTAATATATAAATGTTGTAAATACACAAAAGAAAATTGGATTTCAGTCATATACAATTGCTTTTTGCAAGAAAATTAGTTTAGAAACTTGAGTAAAAATAGTAAGTTTATATAAAATATATCTCAAATTTTTCACATTAAATATATATTGTTTTAGCCAAGTAGTATTTTCCTGTACTTGGAATATCATAATTATTATATATTTTTACAGTAATTTTGCATTTTTTTAAGGCAAAATAAATATGAAAGTATTTGGCTTAAAAGAGGAAAGAATATTTCAGTGTAAGAGTACTTAGACTGCTTTAGAAGTTAGGACTTGTACATTTTAGTGGAGTATCTAATGGGCCACCAAAAAATATCCTTTTTTTCTTTGTCAGCTGCAGTAATGACTTTAGATTTTTCTAACTAATGTGTATAAATTATTTTAATGTGTCCCATAAGATTGAAACAGAACAAGATATAGCACTGTGTGACAAAACTGTCCATAAAACACCTGCAAAACCAGAAGATTTGATCTTAAGAATTTGCATTTTTTACCCTGTGAGATTCCAATAATGGCCATTATCTCCTGGTGGCTCTGGTCTCCTATTTGTTAAACAGAGAAAATTGTGCTTTTAAGAAAGCTTTCTGCCTGCCCGTTGTGTTGGCTTAGTTGTCGATGTGAACGTGTGTTACTCCTGCAATCCCTCCGTCCATCCACCCCTGTGGCAACAGTTCTCTCACATTTCTGTGGCACTGTGAAGTGTTTGACAGGAAGATGCAAAATACAGAGCAGAACTGTCAAGCACCATCTTCATGGCAGTAGTATGACAGTGCAGCACCCACCCAGATGAGTGTGTTGTGGCTGGTGTTGTGTTTCTCTGTCCTTTTTTAATCAGATGCTGTGAGGAGCTGAGAGGTGAAGGTGAGGGTAGGAAGAAGAAAGGTGTGAGGTCCAGATCTCTTCTCTTTGTTTCTCCAAGGCAGAGAAGTGCAAAAATTATACAAAGAGGTCATGGATAAGGAGAAAAAAACTGGTTGATGGTTTAGAAGGCAAACAAGGTCCCTCATTTTCTGTGAGCACGGTTGGACACTGGATCAGATTTCCCTGAGCAGTTGGTAGATGTCTCATTGGTTAAAGTGCTAAAGGCCAGACAGGTTGGATGAGGTTCTGAACAACCTGGTTTAGTGGAAGATGTCTCTGCACATGGCAAGGGGTTGGAAGGAGATGATCTTGAAGGCCCCTTCCAACTCAAAGCATTCCATGATTCGAAATGAGCAGCACACTTACATATAAGTGTGCTCTGATGTGAGCATTGGATGACTTCTTGTCCTTCGCTCTTTGAGCTCAAGGCAAGCCTGGCACCACAAGCCGTGGGCACATGGATGCTGGTGCATGCTTGAGGGACCTTCAGGGAGTCCAGGATATGGGTGTGGGAAGCCCATGCTTTGAAAATGCTTTCATGACCTCTCCTTGCTTTGGAATCATCAGTGGTTTGGGGCATTTCTCAAAATCTTCTCTCTGAGTTGCCTTCTGGCTGTGGCCTGCGTGCTTCACAAAGCCGGGGGAATAAAAGTCATCCTGGATGTTGAGTTGGAAAGAATAAGCAATTGCAAGTGTAAACAAGGTGAAAATATGGAAATTTATACTGATTCAATAATTTAATGCAACCTCTTGTCATTCTTGTGTGTGTGTAGTGTTAATCAGCTTTTAGTTAGCTTTTACTGGAAGTCTCAGACAAAATTATAGAAACGGTATTATCTTATTCTACTGGGAATCTGAATGGAAAAGTGATTCAATGATTTTTTAGAGTTCGTCAAAGGCAGAGCCAGGGATATTCTTGTGTTTATGAGACCTTGAACTTTATTTATTAGATCACAGCTCTATCAGAAATGTGGTTAAATTCTGAGATATAGTTCCGATTACAAAGTTAATTCAAATATTTCTGTAAACTCTCTTGTTTACAGGTGCACTAGGAAAAGGATATTAGTTAAGATCATCTGGTATTCTCTAACATATGTGTCCTACAGGTGCTGTAGCCCTTCTTTTGTCTTATCACAGTTTTACCAGCAGTTAAAATAATTTTTGGGGGGAATTCTTAATATAGTGACCTTTATCTATCTGATTGGTGGAATCTTTTTCTAAAATTTTAATTTTGTAATGGTTTTGAATTGTAAATCATATCTTTAAACAGGTCAGGCTTGACTTGCTGTGTTTGAGTGGATTCACAGTTTAAATTTAGGGCTTCTTCTTGCTCTCTCTTGCACACATTTTTTCTCTCTGTTCTTCGTGTGATTCTAAAATCTGAAACAACAAACGTGATTGCTTTGCAAATTAAAACTTAAAATTGGTTATCTCATGAAATAAATAGAGAATCAAGCTTGGAGTTTTTATTCTCGAAAGGATGACATTTGAATTTCTATTGATCAGAAAAAAAGAAAGGAGTAAGGATAAACTCCAACTTATTTGCTGAGGCTTTGTAAATAATTTAGATCTATAACAGACTCTAAACAGAAAATCTATGTTTGCTGAAAGCCATTGGGTTTTGTTAGCTCTGTACTGCTCTCAACTTTTTAAATGTCTATTGGTACATTTATAATTTTGAATCCTATTTAATTAAATGTTAAAATCATAGAAGAGGGAACTAAGGCCTTTTTGTGGTTTAACCCCAACCACAAACAAAATACCACAGAGCCACTTTCTTCCTCCCTCCCTCCTGTTGTTGGGCTCAGGAAGAGAACCAGGGAAAAAAACAATCAAACAAAACAGCCCAAACCAAAAAGCGTTTGTGGGTTGAGATAAGAACAGTTCAATAAAAATACTAATGATAATAATAGTGATAAAAGGGAGAGGGGGAGAGAGACAAAATGCAACGAAGACAAGTGATGCACAATCCATTTGCTCACCACCCACTGACTGCTGCCCAGCCTGTCCCTGAGTGGTGATTATCCCCTCCCCAGTTTGTGTACTGGACATGATGTTTCCCAGTATGGAATACCCCTTTGGCCAGTTCAGGTCAGCTATCCTGGCCATGCTCCATCCCAAATCCTTGGGCCCCTCTTCACAGGCAGAGCCTGAGACACTGAACAGTCCTCGGCTTCAGGCAAACACTGCTCAGCAACAACAAAATATCAGTGTGTTATCAGCATTATTCTCATGCTGAATCCAAAACTCAGCACTACACCAGCAACTAAGAAGAAAATTAACTTTATCCCAGTAGAAAGCAGAATAAGCCTTAAATTTTGAACTATTTATTTCTGAAGTTAGGAATATGCATTTGGGTAGGTTGCTCTTCTGGTTTTGTTTTCCTGTTCCGTGTTTTTTTTAGAAGGCTGAAACTTGGAAAAAAATTGTGATATGCATGATCTTCCTGGAAGGTGAATGTTTCTCCATATTCTGTGGAATAACTGGGTTTATTTCTGTTCTGGAACCTCTTGCCCTGCAGAACAGCAGGTGATTGGGATGCTCTGAAGCAACTGCTGGCACTTTTGGAAGGTGTTAATGCCCTTTGCTGCTGAGCCATCATGTTAGTGACACTTTCAGACTGTTAGAGAGTAGTTCTTTAAATATTTTTATCCTGAAGTGTTATTGTGGTATTGACCTCGTTGCGTGTAAAAAAAAATCAAGGCTAACAAACGAAAAATGTCTCACTCTTACAAGGGATCTGATATTTGTTTAACATCCTTGTTGACTAAAAAGAGTCCCCACATTGCTTGGTTTTCGATGGCTAGAATACTTCTATTATGGTAACTATGGCTTTCTCTTTCCATTTTAATCTGTATGGGATTATTTAGATAAAAATTGAATGTCTTTCAATAATTTTAGAACACTAATAATAGTGCAGTTTTAGTCTGTATAAAAAGCAATCTTAACATTTCATTGTTTTGGTTGCAATGTCTATTTTTATGCTAAATTGGCTTTCTGAAATACTTGTAAAAAGGTATAAAGAAGCTCCCCAGAAGGGACCTTTCAGTTCTAAAAATGGTAGGGATTTCAGTGTACTTATCTTTGCTTTTAAGAGCTGCCGCTCCATTTTTATTTTCTCTCATTCATTTTTTCTCAATGTGATTCATCTCTCTGTTTATTTTTTTCATCCTCCCTCTACTTTGCCTTTTTCACTGTGCTGCAAATCCACTGTGTGTGTTAGGACTCCCTTATTCCTTCCTCTGAAGTATCTGAAGTAGATTAATGCTGAGGTCAGGCTGGTAAAGTGGGTGAATTTGTGCTCTGCCTAAAACACAGGCAGAGAATTAATTTTCATTGGTGATTCTATTTGAAATAGATAAAACTCAGCCCTTTTCAGCATGTCATTACTCTATTAGTGTGCAAGTTTTTAGGTTATATACATCTTTATAAAAAACAGAACAGCACTTAGGTGCAAGATATAGGGTGGTCTTTGCTTGAGATTTGAAATTTTTGTCTTTAAAGCTTAGAATTTTCTTGAAATCAGGAAGAAACAAGGGAAGAAGGAAAGGAGAAGTAAAAAAGACATATTAAATTTGCAGTTTTGAGGTTTTGGGGGCTTAGGTGAGTTATTTAAGACTTCTTATTGTCAGTAATACAGAGGGATTTGTCCTGAGTCTGCTCTATGATTATTTATGCATACAGGTAGATTGCTGGGGTTTGGAGACATTTTGACATTGTCCCTCTATTACATGCTTTTGTTTCCATGGATACAGACAGTTACCTGAAAGGTCCAGAGATATTATATAACCCAATTTGATGGACACCAATATTATAATTTTGGACCAAAATGACCTTGGTTTAATGGAGTTCTCCTCAACGGGCACAGTGAAGTTTGAGCTGTTATTCATCTGAGGGTGTGAAGTATTCTATTCCAAAGATATACTGATCCAAGTGCACGGTGATGAGGATTTTATGACCCACTCATTTCTTTTAATATCTTAAGTAGGATGAGGCAATTGGCTGACTAATGAGATCTTAATGGGTGTAGTGGTCTGAGTGAGGGGAGTGTAGAACTGTCTTCATTTAGGCTAAATCTGTCCTGCTTAGAAACTCACTGTCCTGAGAATTTTTCTTGTAATATCGCAGATACTGGTACTGACAAGATTACCAGTATATGTAGTGGTTTGAAAAGGGGCAAAGATAGCAACGGAGAGAGTAATCTTAGCAAATGTAACATTGCTGGTGAGGTTTTTTTGAGGAGATCTGCAAAATTTCAGGAATCAGACAGAATTTTCTTTTGTTAAACCCCAGGACTTTAAATCTCTATGGCCTAAGAGACAAACTTCATAAATAATTTTCCTTAGTTAAGGTAGTAGCTTTCATTTTAATTTTGTATCAGAGATGCAACAAAATGCAGGAGCAAAGTGAAGGAAGTCTTAGCTCCCCAGGCTTTTGTTTGTGTCCTCTAGTTTTATCTTTTCATTCACTCCTATTGCTTCCTATCTATTTTTTTCGCCTAACTTCTGATAGAGTTTTTCACTTGAACAGTTTACTTTTAGCTGATGTGTCTTTTCTACTTTAAAAAATTGGTTTTGCTCTCTTTTTTCATCTCATCCACTTCATCTGATTCTTCCAAGTCTGTTAGCACACTAACATAGTAGCTATGACTCACAGTTTATATTTACTTTCATTTCCCTTTTGGTTTAACATCGTTTTCATGGATACCTCTTTTACTGCTGTGTGTTTTGAAGTTTAACATCTTCAGGTCAATTAGGTTTCTGAAATTTATGTAGCATTTGGTTGCAGCAGCAGTACTACAGTAGCTGTTGTGCTGTACAAGATTTTGGCTGGAAGTAGCATCTTAAAGCAACCAGTGTAGTCTGGACGAAAATCTGCAGCTTGTAGGGATATGTGCTCTTCCTGTCTGAAAGAGAAACAGTAATCATCGAAGCTAAATACCAGTTGAAAACAATTATTCTAACTTAATTAGCTGTGTTACTTAGACCATGGGATAATAGATAACTGGCATCTATAAGGAGGTGTTAACCATGTCTTTGCCTTTTTCCTGACTTACAAAGAAAAATTCACTATCTCCCTATGTCATCTGTGGGATATTGTTGGTTAACAGAGGGAAATTGCAGTGCTCCATAAAGGCAGTGCTTCTATGGAGTTCCTAATTGTGAGTATCCTCTAGTGTTATGAATTCCAGTTTCTAGTTTGCATGTGAATTAATTCGTCTTTCACAGGCTTTTGGAAGCCTCCTTGGTGGGGAGGAGAAGGGAGTCAGAGCTGACTCTGGATAAATGCCCTGCCTTGGATGGCTGTGCCCTTCATCCACCGTATTTGCAAGGTCACCGTGAGGCTGTTGTTCCATGCAAGCTGCCTGAGGAGCACTGTTGGTGCTTTGGATGGTGTACATTTTGGAAAGGGTATGGACTGGGTATGGGATGATTTTTTTGCAGTGAGAGGCATCTCCTGTGGGTGTCAAGATGCGTGCTTTTTTCCCTAGGTGTGAGCAGGACACATAAGTTTGATGCATATCATCTGTTTGGGGAGTTTAATGATAAAAAGGGCTGTTTGAGAGGTAAGAGTTTCTGGGAAACATCTTTTAAGATTGAAAATTATTCTAGTACAGGATTTAACTTTTCAAAGGTTGTATATTTTTGGTAAAGAATTGTCCATAGGAAGTGTTTTCCAGGAACACTACTCTAATCAAGGAAAAAAACCTCTCTAGATAGTGAAGTGGTATCACAACAGTCTTCCTCAGATATGGTAATATTTAAAGGGATGTCTCATATTATTTATATTTTTTACACCATTAAAAATTAATTTATGGTGACTGATTAGAGCAACTATTACTGTGACTTTTATAGTGCTAGTATCAACTAGTAATAATTCTTGGGTCATAATACATATGTTGAATTCTTTTTCATCTGTTTGGAAAGATTGCTGATTTGTTGGAGGTAGAAATTAGTGTGGGAAAACTCTTGACTACTTTCTGCTGGATCTTGTCATTTAGAAGGGACAAGAGTCCTAAAAGAGGCTCAAGATTCCTCAGTGTCCTCAAGAGGTTTTTTTAATATCTTTATAATGACAATTTGAGTATAGACCACTGGTATGCAGAAGGGATAGAGATATAACACTTTTTAAAAGTTTATTGTAGTAAATAATCTCAGAGCTGCTTGCCAGCCTCATTGATGTATTCTTCCCATATCACCATTACTCTCTTTTCTTTCATTTGCTAATTTAAGCGGTTATGGACAGTATGGATTTTCCCTCTGAGAGATAACAGTCTTTTACTCTTCTACAGTGCTTTCTGCTCTCTACTCAGAAAACATCTTTCAGGTGGTCTGACTAATATATACAGTTAAATGTAATTAATTGTTTGCAGTTTGTATGCAGCTTTTAAATTTCCTCAGTTTCAAATCTGAAGAGCTTGTGTACCTGAAAGTTTATTTTCTTTTCCTGATAAAGGCTCTTTTTCTGTAACTCTTGAGTGGGAATCTGCCTCTCAGGCAGCAGCAGAGATGGACGTGAAGGAACTGTTGGTACTTTGCTTTCTGTGTGATTACATATTAGCTGAAGTGCATAAACTGGTCCTTAGAGTGGGTTTGCAATTAGAGTCTTCCCCTTTCAATGAGATGAATGTCTTAATCATGAAAGTCAAGGATTATGGGCTGTTTTCTCTACAGTAAGGTCAGGCTTTACATTGCTGTGAGGGCGTGATCACTACAACCAAGCAGAAGTCCAGAAAACAGAGTAGGAGAATAAGGACCACAAGGTCCATAATTATGCTTTTTGATAATTTTTTTCCCTTTGCTAAATTAACAAGTTTTGTATTACAAGTACAAGCATACATCAGGCCACCTGGAGGAACAGCAACCATTTGAAGCAAACCAAGATGGACATCAACACTAATTTTCCTGGAGATAGCTACAGATATTGCTGCTGATAGTATTTTTGCAGCAGAAATAGGAACTCTCACTCTGTTATTGGCAGTGGGGAAAAAATAACAGTATCAACAAGAACAAATTAGAGGAAATGGATTTACTGTAGTTGCTTAAGACAGTGGGATTACAAGAGTTTGACAAGGGTTTCCCTTCATGTGGTCACAAAGACATTAATGTGAAGAGCCAGCAGTTAAGGACAGGTATCCACCTGGAAAAACAATAGTCTTATTTTTCATGTAGCTTTGGCCACTTACAACAACCTCTCCTGTTTTTGTGGTGTTTTATTTGCCTTCAAACCTTCTCAACAACCTGCAACAGAACCTCTCTAGGAGACACTTTAGATTCTTCTAATTTATGGTTGACTTCAAAACTGTAAGATGTGTTTCTTTTTTCTGGAATAATAGATTAAGAGTTAGAAGGATTTTTTTTTTTTTTTGATAGGGATTTATATTGTTTATAGTTTTACCTCTAATTACTTGTTTAAAATGATTTTTATGTATCTATAGGATACATGACTGGTCTGGTCCCACTCTTGTTAGTGACATTTCTGTAATCTTCCAATCAATTTTTGTTTTGCCACTCAGTTTGTAACCCTATCAAGTCTGTCAAACTCTTTGACAGTCAACTCTAAGCATTTGCCAAGCTGACTATCTTTAATTTGAGGAAGGAAACACCGATAGAGATGGTTTTCTCTGCAAGTGTTGATGACTTTCTTTAGAAGGACAAGTTCCAGACAGTGACTCATGCATGTCTTTGGGAAGCAGTCTATACATCAAATCAGCCAACAGGAGTTACTATTTTAACAGGAATAGGGTGAAATCTAATGCTGAAAAACACTGTTTACAGAATTTTTCTTTCACTTGAGTGAGCAATAGTCTTAATTTTGTGATAATCCACATACTACTATAGTATGGCTAATTGTGTCATCTTGCTATAGATAACTTTCTTCCATGCTAAGAATCTTGATGTAGCTGATGTAAACTGGTTTTTATTCAATGGAGATAATTTATACTGGTTCCAGATCCGGTCAATTATATTCTGCTTATGTCACTTTGTAAGAGGGAAATGACAAGGACTAAATTCTTAACCTCGTGTCTCATTAAGTAAAGCAGCAAACATAAAAATTTTCATTAAATAATAATTCTATTTAGCTAAGCAAGCTTGTCTGTGGTTGAAGATACAGATAGAATGCATGCATAATTGACAAGAAAGGAAAACAAATTACAAAGAGGGCAAGTTCAGCACAACCTCAAGGATCTGTTAGAATTCATTCAAACTCACTGTTGGCAGTTATGGGGGAATGCTTTCATTTTTATTTCACTTGAGGAAATAGAGTGCACTGAGACAACTAAGCCAAGGGGAAAAAACCTTGATGTTAACAAATAGACCTTCAAATAATCACATACAACAACTTCTATAAATTTTTGGTGATGTGGTTACCCTTGTCACTCTCAATATTTCCATACTGATAGACTGTTTAATATCTTATAAAAGGAACATAGACTGAAATGTGCCTTTTTTAATCACAGATGAGAGAGTAATGTGGTATTGGAGACTTACCAGCATATACTTGTGATCATTTGTGGCATTTGAGATGCTAAATCTAAATGTTTTTTGAATAAGACTGGGATTAATTAGGGGTTGAAAATTGAGCATATTATCAGATTTTATCAGACTGCTGTCTTGATACAGGCAAATATGTAAACAATATTTTTTCCTCTACCTTGTAGAGAAATAGAGTGCTATATGGTTTTTGGACTGAGTTCCATCATTCTATTTCTCCTCTCTGCCTAATGGCTGTAATAAAAAAAGTAGCGTCTAATTAGGAGTAGTTATTGGGAAACACTAATTAGCTAATTTTTAGAATTATAGCCTGGTTATTTTGTGCTTGGTATTCTTCCTTGTAGATTACATTGTAAATTATATGTAAATTATAATTTCTTCCCGATTATCAAGTTTGCCCTCATGACATTCTGGTTTATGTGCAACAGTATTTCTTCAGTACACTGCTCACTGTGCTGCCAGAGCTGGAACTTTGGGTAGACAGGGCTGCTCTAAATCAGCCTGAATTATTCTAGACTTTGCCTTTTGTCTACTTGACTATATATGCAGGAAACAACATAGTGGAGAATTAAATACATTTTCTAAGTTATTTAAAAGATTGGGGTTTGACTTAATAAAGTGACCAAGGTTTTCAAGACCATTTTCTTTATGGCACAGATGTGGCGATACCCTGTACCTGCCTATATCCCCTATCTGTTTGCTAATTATAAAGTTAATTTGTATTTCAGCTGCAGTGGCTAATCTTTTCATGTGGGTAGATACAGGGGTACACACTGTCCAAGTCAGTGCCCTTCAGAAGTTGATCCCAAATTCTCTCTACCTGCCACCACTCTAATTCTAAATGGTGGGTATTTATTCATTCCTGGACCTACTTTACTCACTAGTATGTATCTTTTCTAGTATTTTTGTTCTCCCTTATTTCTTGATTAAATGGATACTTTTTACTACTGCAGATGAAATTATTCAATAATATCTGTCTGTAGTGATCAGAATAATGAGCAAATGATATTTCTAATATAGGTAGCTTTGATTTTGAGCTTCTATTCAAACTAAGTGGATTATTAAATTAAACAACAATTGAATTTTGGGGAAAGCATTGTACCAGCTAAATTTTAAACTGGCTTTTAATAATGTATTTCTAGTAGAACTTTTGAAGAGCTGTCTAATATTCCTTAGGCATGTTGAGATTTTCTGAATCACCAGAGACACATTCAATGTAATTTTAGGCTGTTTATACTGGTGACCCTTTCAATACTGCTTCTTAAATAAAATGTGTACCCTTGATTTGAGTTCACTTTGTATATTTTGTGCCATAATCTCTTCTGGAGTATGGATCTAAATGCATGAAGTTTTAGATAAAAGTTATAACCCACTGACCTGTGATTAAGATTGCAATTTGGAGAAACCTGATTTCTTATTTGCCTTTGTTTTTGACATTTTTCCTGTAGCCTTGTTTAAAGATAGCAGTGCATTTTTCTATCTGTGTAGCCTGAAATCTTTTTCTTAGGAGCGTGGATTCTTAATTTTCATTTTTCACTACTGCACTACTGGTTTCTGAAATAAATTCAAGTGTTTTCCTCATTAAAAGTTCTTACACCTTAGAGAAAAGGGAAGTTGTCTGAGGTCGTAAGTTGTGTGATACAACTTTGTATGAAAACTCTTTGTGTGAGTGATTTAGTTTGGTTGGTTGGTTTTTGTGTTTGTTTGGTTTTTTTGTTTTTTTTTTTTCCTGAGCAGCAATGGAAAAATTCCAAAGTAAGAATTCAGAGTTGAGAATTTTTTCACTTTCAGATGGGAAGACTGAGGCCAGCCTGGTGACTGGCCCACTGCCCCTAGCCATGTCAGTCACTGGTAGCAGCACTGACAGAGGTGGTGTCCTCAAGACAAGGTGTCTGCTTGGCCAGAATGCCTTTGAGCTGAAAGGCATTTGCAGCTTGAACGAGGGTTGACTCCTCTCATTCTTTGTTCAGAGAAGTTATTAATAATCTTATTCAGCCTGCTGTCTTGATAATATCAAGGGTCAATAAAAATATATAGTTGTAGACACTCATCATCCTTCCTGAGAAAGAGACTATGTATGATAAAAACAAGAAGGTTTACAGGCAGCTAGAGTATGCCAATTTTGGGAAGGGGGGATAGTGCACCATACAGATGGATGTAGAAAAAAGACACGTGTAAGGGGTAAATAAGGGATTGCTACAGCATAGCGGCAGGATAGGATGAAAGCAAGTGGAAGTATGTAAGTCCATCTGGAGTCAAATCTCCTGAACTGTTTACTATGAACTGTTAATATAGCTGTAAATATTTTTGACAAACCAAAGTGGAATGCTGGTAATCAAGATCCTGATAATTTAAGAAGGTTAATGTCTAGAATATAAGAGTTAGCAATGTCCTCCTAAATTAAAAATAAAAGTGTCATAATTGTCATTAAAGAACGAGACATTTTATTTTTACTCCCACTTGCAAGGACCAGTGGATGGAAAAGATTAACAGTAAGCAGCAAAAAGCTTGAGGGGAAAAATGACCAATGTCACCTTTCAAGCCACAAAAGCTGTAGCAACTGAATTTTTATGTTGCTTCCCAGCTCCCCACGATGACTTACAGTTAACATTTGCAGCGGTGGCTGCTGAGAACTAAAGGCTTACTCAGCAGAAGTAACCTAAGGTGAATGCGCGGTGCTTGCTCGTATGGGGTCAGTGTGAGCTGAAAACGCTTCACACCCCACCATCATCAATATTGCCAGATAGGGAATGCAACCACATGATAACAGGGCTGGCTGTGACCTTGATGTAAGTGACAAACACCCCACATTACAGCAGTTCACAAGTGGCAATAAGTAATAGGGCTCGCAGAGGTAGCCATCAAATATAAGTAATTAACTGGAGCAATGCAGAGAGAATGCATGAGCCTGGGAAATGGTCCAAGGGAGAAGTATAAAAAATACCCAGACAAACTGGAGGAAAAAACCATTTTTGTTTTAAGATGAGAGACTTATGAAGGTTGCTGATAACGTCCTGGACTGGCTGGGAAGTGGAGATAAGTTGGATGAGTGCTATATAAAAAAATCAGTATCTTTCATGCCTTGAAATCATGCATCACGTTGGCAGAATTGGTATTTTCTTTCCTGCTCTCAAGTGAAGCATATAGCAAACTAATACATAGCTCATGGGAGGGAAGGGTATGTCTGGAGTAAGGCTTAAAACATAAATACATCCAGGGCCAACATCCTGGACTTACAGTAAAAAATTATAACCTTAGCTTTCATTTTAGGTACTTTTCTTTTCTTATTCACACCAATGTGAAGGGAGAAGGATGAGACTTCAAAATATCTTCAGCATGTAATTGAAGTGATGGTGTCTTCCTGAGTCAGCAGCTGAGGGGCGTGGTGGGGAAAAATGGAATTAAAAGAGACTATTGCAGTGCAGAGGTGTGTCAGAACTACAGGTCAAGCAGAAAGTGTCCTGCAGAGGCATTTCTAGCAATGAAGTGTGTCTTGTAGATATTTCAAGCATGTGCACCCTTATTAAAAGTATAAATTCAGAAGAAAGCCATTTCTGCTGGCTTTGCCTCTGAGCATCTATCACTTTCCAAAGCTTTGAAATCTTCTCTGATGGAAGCTGAATTCTCCAAACTGCTTCGGTCTCTCACTGTGAGAGGAGAGTGCTGTCTCACAAATATCAAAATCTTTCATATTTTTTTCTACAGTAGATCAAACTTTATTATCTGTCTTCATCATATTCTGCTCTCCACCTTTTCTAAAAACTGAATGTTATTAAGTAGACAACATTTGCAGTTTTCTGCAGTAGGGAAGAGCCACACACTGTACAGCTGTTAAATCCAAGACTTTATATCTATACAGTTCTTAAATCCAAGACTTTAAACCTCCATTTTGTGTAACCTGTGGAGAACACTAGAGTTGGAAAATGGAAGAAAAATATAACATATTTGTTTTTCCCCTTTGTGGTTTACAGGTATAGTTGCAAAATAGAGCATGTTACTTCAGCCCTTTGGGTAATCAAGGTCTGGGGCAAATGATAAGAAAGTTGTAAATAGATAATTAATTTGTAAAGCTTTTCTTTTTTTCTTTTATTTGAACAATCTCATTTTTATAGTGGGCAACAAGCACTTCTGTGTGCAGTGAGAAAATTCATTGAACTCTTACTCCACTTTTCTAGGAATTCCATAACAGGACAAGGAAGCGGGCAATATTCCCCCCCTTTGTTTTCCCCTTTCAATTTAATAAGCTGGGGCAGTCTTAAACAGGTGCCATGGAAAAGAAACAACAATTGCTTAAGATTGTCTTGTGACTCATATCAAAGGTGCTTCTGAAACTACATGACAAGCAGCGAGATTTGAGCAACAGACAGAAATAGAACTTCTTCAGAGGCTGTGGTTGGGGAGAGGTGACCCAGGGGAACACTGGATCAGTTCATAATCATAAAGAGCTGGTTTCCTTAACTGGAGTGGTGGGCTTTTTCTTCTACATCAGATTTTCTTTTTAATCTGACTTGCGGGTTTGAAGGTGTTCAACGCTTCCAAATTGGCCAGAATTTCGTAAGTGCTCAGTATTCAATGTGCAAATGCTGTTTACACATAGTTGCTTTCCCTGAAGTTAAACCAGTTGAGCACTCTTTAAAGTCAATCCCAGACTCTTACAAAAAGAGTAAGGACAATTTTATCTCACATGCATTAGCAGCACAATGACTTCAAATGCTACAAAAAAGTGGAGCTTGGTATCTTCAGCCTGGTGATTTTCAGTGTTCCTTAAAGAAAGTAAAGAACAGTAGTAGGGAGGTTGCCCATGAATAAGTCTGAGAACAATTGAAAAGTGGAAATAATTATGATTGCCCTGGAAATCTTCAGTTTTGGTTTTTCTATATGGTAGAAGTCTACCAGTCATAAAAAATGAATATGCACTGTTGAAAAACTTTGACTACTAACTGTTTGAAGATGCTTTATCAGTAAATCAGATGCTTTTTGTGATATCTAAATCCTGCAGCGAAGGCCAGATAGCAAAATCACTGCAGGATTTAAATAGCACAATTTCAAAGCACTCTAGAAAGTGAGATGTTTATAGGCATTTCTATGCCTTTGAAAATCTGCTCCTGAATACTACCATTAAGAGATGTAAAGCACTTAAATAAATAAATTATATGCAATGTACCACATGCAATTTAAAGTCCATGAACAGTTCTAGAGTGTTATCTATCAAATAATTATTGATATATATATATACATATATTTATTTTAATTATTCTTCAGTGGCTACAAACTCTTGTTCTCGTGGTTTTTTTTCAGGAATGTACCGTACTTGATAATGGTAAGTAAGTTTCTCTTTTCTTGAACACACTGCTAGCTGGAAATCCCATTGAAAACAGTGTAGTAGACGTTGTTCACATCATCTATGGAATCATTCCACGTTGCTTAGGTTTAGAAACTGGCTGGTCATGCTGAATATTATTCTGGTAAAAATCTGTAGGAAACTTTGGAATTGTCATGGAAACCTTTCAAGTGAGAGCTGGTAAGTTCTCTGCAAGCACACAGTTTTCACTGACTGCCCTGAATTCCTGAATCTTTCTTCATTTTTTCCAGTTCCCTAAAATGTAAGATTCTCTAAATGATTAGATTTCTGTGGATGTGTGCATATGGTTCTTCCCAACACAGGCACCTTTTCAGAAGAGAGAAGACACTGTTTCGGGATGAAACCACCCAGAACAGTTGTTAGAACATATTTCTATCTACAGCTGATGGCCAGCTGGCAATGGCTCCTTGCTGGCTGCAAATACTTGCCAGAACTAAGTGTGGTTTTGTCCTTCCTGCCTTCCAGTTTTGCTCTCTCTATTTCAATATTTCTTTTGTTTCTAATATTTCAGAATCATCTACCCCGTGACCCTTTGTAAGGCAGCTATAAGGACATACCACTCTTTCCTTTAATATGTATTACTGGGGCCAAATAAGTATTCATCAACTAGACTGAGAGATGAGAAATCAGTATTTTACACTTGATGTTGCGCTTCCTTTATATCCAATTCACAGTTCATTCTGTGATGAAGCTTCCACTGAAATGTTTATCAATTATTTCCCTAATAATCTGTTTATTTTAATAGTATTTTTTAGAATGTTATTTATCTCTTGACAGTTCTTTCAGGCATAAGATAAATTCAATTTACAGAACTTGTTATATCTTTCAGGATGCTGAACATTGCCACAAGCACCAGTTAGAGAAAGAAGTATAGAAGATTTTTGTAGGCAATTCAAACCAGGTTTTTTTTTTCCCCCATGGAAAAAAACCCAGGAGTCTGGCTGCTGGTAGAAACTACAATTTTATGAATTTTGAAGGGATGTAAGAGTTACTATAGACTGACATTCAGTGCTTTCTTGCTTTATAGTGCTCTTAAAAATGGACATTTTCTGTAGATATTATGGGGAGTTAACACATACTGCAGTGTGCTGAATTTTGTCTTTGAAAAATGTTTCTTTAAACCTTTTAAATAAGTAGAAACATCTTATTTCAAACGAATCCACTCAAATTTATTACAGAAAACCAAACAGAAAATAGCAGTAAAGAACTGTCTCATGCAAACCAGCAGTAGCCCAACTGTACTAGAAGAAAAAATGTTTACATTTCATATTAACTCCTTAGAAATAATCATAAAATCAATGCAGTATCAGTTCTGGAAATTGCTACGGCTGGTCACTGTAAATTATTTCTGAAACGCTTTAAACTGTTTTTTTTTTGTTAAGTTCACGGTGTGTTCAGATCTCTTTCCATGCGCTCTAATAATTTACATACCCCAAATGTTATCTAGATTAGAACTACAGATAGCAGGTATGGTATGGTTCACTTTGATTAACATTCACTGTCTATATGTAAATCTGGGAAGCAGTTTTACAATAGATTAATTTTATATAAAAGCTTTTTTATTTGTGGGTTGTTAAGTCTGAGATGCGTTAAAGATGCGAGTTTTAAACTCTGTCACTATATAAAATTTTATCCATGGCTCTCTAGATGAGTTTAGAGAGGTTGTACATACAAAAAGAGAAGTTGCAAGGCTGTCAGACCTTTTTGGCCCCTGAAGTGAAAATAAAAGTGACAAAATTGAATCTGAAACTTGCATGCAGCAAAGCAGTGGGATTTCTTTTGAAGGGAACGAGGAGGGTAATGGATCTTAAGAAACCTCATCTGTGCATGAATAAGGAGGTATCAAAAAGTAATAATGATGAGTGAGGATGGAGACGAAGCAAGGTTATTAAAACTAATGATAAATTAGCAGTGAAGATTGATAATGATGTGCCACAACAAGAGAAAGGAGATAACTCAAAGTATGATGATGAAGGAGGAAAGAAAGTAAAGGTCGAGGTTTCCTACTCTCCTATGCTGCATCTCCTGTAAACTTTGGTCTCTTTTGTCCCTTGCAGGTACAGTGGGAAGTGCAGCCTTCATTTGTCCTGATCTGGAGGCTCCAGACAGAGATCTTTCTGTCCCCATCCTTCTTTGCCCTGTGTTTGCAGAGGTCTGGCACTGTGAGGCATAATATACACCTAGCTGGCAAAAATTCCTGGTTTTTGGATTGACACTCTTTGGTCTCATGTTGCAATAAGAAACTAATACATGTTGTTTTTTCCTGGTGGCTGTGGAGCAAAGACATGGGAGATGGCACAGAGAAGGGGAGAGTATCAAACTTTGTGTAGTCAGCCTCTGGACAGTTTGAAAGTGGAAGATAAGAGCAAAACAGGGATCCAATCAAAGTTGTGATGTAAACACACGTAGGAGCATTCCATGTTTCCTTTCTAGTCCAGCATAATATCTAGCTCCAAACATTTACCTGTGTTTTCCTACAGGCTTGTGAATTTTTGGTGCTCACCGGTCAGGGTATGGAACAGGTGCATTCTCAGAACGATGAAAATAATGATTAACATTTGAAATTTGAAAAAAAAAAAGTGTAAAACATTCACTTCAAAGACTTCATGCCATGTTATTGAAATTAGCGCTAAAGTTTATTCAGTCCTTGCTCATTATGTTTGTCTTGTGTTGAGTAGTGGTGATTGCACGACACTGATGCATGAACTAATATTCTAATAGATTTTTAATTGAACGGAGGAAAATACTTGTGGGGTCAAAGTTTTAATGAATGAGCAGATTAAATGTCCCATGAAAGGTACCATATGGTTTTCTAAAATCTGAAAATTAGTTGCAAAGGCACAGTTAATTTAATTATATGGTCTCTCTGTCTTGGGATAATAAAGTAGACTGAGAATTATAATAGAGAATAAAACGTTCGCTGTTGAGAGACCTTTTAAAAAAGAAACGTTTGGATAACTGCTTTTAAATCACTCTACTCATATTTATGAGGATATTATTTTAAAGATAATGTATTTAGGTCATAACAGAATAGTGATTGGTGGTGTGTCATCTTCTGAGTTGGACATTCTTGCCGTGCTGGTATCACTCTTCATGCATGCAGTAAAGCCAAGATACTCTTGTAAACATATGGCAAGCAAATATTTTAGGACACCTTCAGGGTTTCCTGGTTTTTAAGTATGCTGACCAAACTTTTTTGACCAGTATAGACTAACTTTTACAGAACATTCTTGTAAGAAAGCAGCTGCCTTTCAATCCATCTGCAACTGTCAAGAAAATGTTTAAAAAAAAAAAAAATTATGCATACTATACCTCAGGTTTTGCCATAGTCTTTCTTGACTGTGTATGATTTATGCTCATAATTTTTGAAAATTTCAAATGTCTTTTCTTCTTCCCAACACAGTGGTGTTTACCACCTATGATCACCACCAACATTTCTTTTTTTTTTAAAATGCAAATTCTTGACCTGCATTGGTTTTCTTCTTCCCAGGTGGATGATAAATAAAGTCAAGTCTTTGATTCATTAATTTGAATACCTGTGAAGATCATGGACCAAAGTTTGTCTTGTGGTTAGAAGACAAGATGGAACTCGTGTAAGGAATTAAACAGGGTTATTCACAGAAACAGTTCTCTACACCAGTGAATATTCTGCGTTTAATGAAGCAGAGAAATCAGAAGTCTGTTCAGCAGCAAAGTCAGTCACTGGTAAGAAATAAGGCTGGTTCTGATTTAATTTTTTTCAGACATAGTGAAGAAAAATTCTTTAAAATGTAGGTTCCTTTTTATTCTGCTTAAGTGACTTTCTTGAAGATGTACACTCAAGAAATTAAGATGTGAAATTAACTTTCATATTCTTCTGAAACTGGTTTATTTATTTATGGTCTCTGGAGAAAAGTAGTCTCAGAAATCTTATTAATAATTGTTAAAGAAATAAAGATATAATAATAGAAAATTAATTGCTTAACATTAGTTAATGTAAAATATATTTTTTAAATGTTTCATAAAAGCACATGGAGAAAACGTAAAGTAAAATTTCCCTGATCAGCAAGATCTATCTTACTGCCCTTTCTTTTCTTACTAACAGCTTGATGAGGTGTGTATCTTTTCAAATAAATTGATCAGAATCTTTAAGCATCCATTCTGACTTCTTACACCAAAATGAAATGATAGGAAAAGGCTAGAAGTCGTCATGCTTCAACTCTTCCTGAATAGAAAAAAACCCTGGTTTGAAATAGTGAATACCCAGAGGAAACTGGAATAGATAACCTGAGTCATTAAACTGCTTTGTTAAAAGAGATTTAATTATTTTCTTTTCCTAATCTCCTCTATTTTCAGGGGCAGAGGTGTTTCTATAGACTTGTGATATTGTCTTGTACTAGATAATTTCCTTCTCAAACCTCTTGGCCTTTCTTTTTCAAATGAGCAGTTTTGAATAATTTCAGTCACAAGTGTTCATATTAGGATAATATAGTGAATCTTATTGATTATACTTGTGGTGAAATATTTCCTATTTCTTGTTGTATTATTAAATAGTGCAGCACAGGAACTTTTATGACGTAAAGGGAACTACATATACAAACAATTTTTCCTGATCTAAATGACTGTGCTACTGAGAATTAAAAATTTATTGTATGGGAGATAAAGGAATCGGAGTGCTCCTCTGTGAAAAATAGTTTTGTTAGATAGGAAATGCTTAGGTTTTTTTCCTCCAGAAATTTCACACTGAAGATACGATTTGCAGACAGATTGATTAGCATAGGAAAACAGTTTGGTTTTTATTTATGCGCCCTAGGACATAAATTATTCTCAACTACCATTTGCCTGAGTCTCAGTTCCTTGAAACCTATACCCTAAAAACATTAATACTAAGCACATGAAAACGTGAGGTTAGAAATTTCAAAATCTTTTTGCACGGAGCTGGTTGGATAGAAACCTATGAAAGATACTTTAAAAAGTAATAGCTTAAAAATGAGAATTTTGACATGATTTATTGTCTGCAGAGTTAGAGAGAAAGGAACAGTAATAGACTTTTGTCTAGTGCCCTGAAGCAGAGGTGTATCCAGCCCAGTTATGCCATGTAAATGGAAGGCCCAGGTCTCCTCTGGCTTGTAGAGGCTGGAGAATATAAAAATCTGACCTCACTTCCTGAGCTGACTTTGACCTTAGTCTTGTGTTGGGGAACTTGGCTTCAACACTGAAGTGCTTGGTATCACTCAGAGTGTGCAGTACCCCTGTTGTGCATTTGCTCTGTAAACACCTTTAACTTCTAAGTTTGTTTTTTCAAATTCATTTTAAACCATAAGACTGGAATAAAAGTAATTTTTTAGACAGTAGCTCTTCAATTTTCAATTCTGTCAACCCTAATGAGTAATAACTGTGACCGTTCTTATATTAAGTGCACTCTTTGGTTTGATGTATGCCATTCGCAGTAGCTAGAAAGCTGAAAGCAGATTTAAATTGACCAAAAATAGCCAATTGAGGTTTTTACCTGTGAAATGCTATTTCTTTTTTTTGTTATAGCTGAAATCCAAGAGAGCTCTGGGCATATGTTTCTACCCCTGGGGGGCCCCTGACATGCAATAAGAATGAAAGAATATTTAAATCTGGATTAGAAGCAGGTAAAATGCAATGAAAACATGAAAAAGTCAGTAGAGAAGAAGTGGAAAAAAGTTATTTTTATACTGACATACCATGAGTCAATAATATAAAGTATTTGATAATGATATTACATTGCCATAGGAAACAAATTTTTGGACTACTTATAATAATTTTATGTTGAATCTAATGTAAATCATCTTTAAAACCTGGTTTTAAAATTAAAAAAAAAAAAAAAAAAACAAAAACAAATAACCAAAATGCAATACTTAAACATTATTGAAAAACAGGTTTTCATTCTCTGTTCATTTTGTTGTTTGTTACATCTGACTAGATCTGTTGATAGTCATAAGGAAGAGCATCCTTTCTTATGACTTATTGCAATTGTACCTCCTTTACATTATTGGGTTTTTCTTTGTTTAAATTAGACTTCGTAGTTCTTCAGATTATAGATCTCTGCAACTAAATAATTCTGATAGATTCTGTGGGTTCATGTGTTTTTTAAGACGTCTACATGATATCAAGTGCTCTGCTTATTACCCATCATAACTACTTGGAATAATATAACCAGTAAAAAATCCCCAAACCAGACTGTAACAATGCAAAAAAAAAAAAAATAAACAATTGATATTTCAAATAATTGCTGAAGAAGGTGTTCTGGTGAAATTATCAGGGTTGTTCCAACCCTGATAATTTGGTTGCAACCAATAGTGAGGAAAAAGGAGGGAAGTTTATTCAAGTAGAAGTTTCTTAGCTGAAAATCAAAATAAAACAAACTGATGAGAAAGAGAACAAGGGGACAAGACTCTATTCCTTGATAAAGGCACATAATCTTGACTGAAGGACAAATAGTGGTGAAAAAAAAAAAAAAGGAAAACAACAACTTAGCACAAAAGTCAGATTCTGATTTCTGTACTTTTGCCTGTACAGAAGGAAAGGGAACTGGTCTCTAACCAGTTACATGTATGAAGGCAGCTTGGCAGTGAGTGACTGACGGAGACAGTGTTGTTATCATTTACACTGCCATCCTCTCCAGACTTCAGAGAGGCTTTGTTAGGCTGCTCATGCAGCAGCTCTGTTTGCCACCTTCAACTCTTCTGGTATTACAGCAAGAATTTATTCAGAAGCACCCACGTTTTTAGGGTCTTATCCTGAAAATATGGACATGAATAAATTTGTGCATGAGGCCTGTCCCACTGGAATGCTATGTTTAAAGTGAATTGCACATTTGGAATTGTTCTTGTGAAAAAGGAGTAGAAAGGAGGTGATATTTTCCAAAGAGACATTCCTATGAATGCTAGACACCCTATGACATGCTCAGTATATAAAGCGGGGGAGAGAAGGAGAAGGGAAGGATATTGGGAGTGATATTTGTACTCCCAAATCACAGTTAGGTGTGATGGAGTCCTGCTTTGCTATGGATGGCTGAATACCTACCTGCCCATGGGAATTGCTGAATGAATTCCTTGTTTTGTTTGCTTGTATGCCTGGCTTTTGTTTGACTTGTTAAACTGTCTTTACCTCAGCCCTGTGAGTGTTCTCACTTTTATTCTTCCAAGTCTTTCCCCCATTCCAACATGGAGGGAGTGCGAGTAGCTGGGTGGTTCTGGGTTGCTGGCTGGGGTCATAACACGACACTTCTCCTTTTTTTTTCCCCCAAAAAAACACCCTAAATTTTATAGAGAGGGTTCAACTTCATGAGTCTGTTAAAAAAGCAAAAGAAAACCAAGAAGTGACATTTCATAGGTCACCTGCACGGCTGGAACATGCTAAAGCCATTATATGGATGTTTGCTACCAGACCTAACAGGGGAACTAATAAGAGTAGCAGCTTACCCTGTTTGTGTACAAGCTGTTACTGGACTTACTCAGCTGGTGCATTTCATAAATGTTTGCTGATAGCTTTAGGCAAATGCTACAGTAAGCATCACTTTGAGGCATTTTAAGTGGATGTTCTGGTGGCTGCACATCTCAAATCCTCTGATAAAGCCAAAATGTATTGCATAGAAAATTGGTGTGTTCATAACTTTTATGCTCCTCTTCCCTTTTATGTAACTTTGCTTCTGCAGCTCAATGTTCACAAGGAACAAATCAGAAGATGGCTTTTTTGTGCTCTTCAGTTTGTGAACATCCTTTTCAGATTCTTCGTCTCAGTCCTTGTTCAAGATTTTTGCAGTCTCCTTGTCTGATAGCACTTTTTACTTCCTTGTCCTTCCTGCCCTACGACCTTGTCCAATTACTGTTTCAAACTTCAGACATGAACCTAATCTTATGCTTTCTGAATTACTATTCCTCCCCACTCCAATTTCCTGTATTTACCAAATCCATGGATCTTTTCTGAGACAGTTTCAGTTTTTTCACATCAGCTACCAATCCTATTTTTCTTCTGGTAGCTCCCATCCAAATCCCCTTTTTATTTGTTTACAGCAACCACTTTTACCTCTATCACCCAAAGGGCTGTGGAATATTTTGGGAAATTTAGCTTTTCCAAACAAGGCTGTTCTTCTCCCTTGCATTAGGATTGAATTTCTCAAACACCTTGGAGATGTAGACAGTTGAAGAAAATCCCCAGTAAGCGTAATGCTGTTTCCATTTCATCTCATTTATCATATTTCTGCTAGGTAAAGTGATATTGCTTGTGAAGAATGTAACAGCTTGACAAGTTTGAAGCAACTGGTGTAAGCGTATGGCTTGTTTCTGCTATTCTGTTTCATATCATGGTGTGTCAGTATCCAAAGAGTATCTTTTTTTTTCCTTTTGCTAAACGTGGAGGATTGCCAGTAGCAGCTCCATGTTTGCTGGCATTAGGAGGACAGGCTCAGCAGTGCTAGGAGGCAGAGACAGCTTCCCTATGCATTTCCAATTAATCCCAGCAGGTTGTCTCTCTGTGGCAGGATAACACATAAAGTGCACCGCAGGATTGTGGTACTTTCTCTTCTACAGATGGAAAAGAAAATGCTTGTGTCTGTACTTCAGATCCACAGCTAGACAGAGCTTGCCTGTAGTCTCTTATCCACGAATACGTTGTGAACATTCTCAAGTGTACATCTCAATCTAGCAGGTGCTCTTTCCCAGCTAAAGATCCCATGACTTATTTTGAAAATCAAAAAGAAATCCTGCGCAAACGCTGGCAAAAGAATGAGATCCCGAGTCAAAGCAGATGAAATGACTGCTTCTAAAGTTACCATAGCAGACTGGATTCTTTTCTGCTTGGCACATCTATTATGGATATGCTTCTTGTGCAGATGTTATTCATACAAATATACAAATGAATTGTACTGAGGTATCAGGATTGCTGGTGCCTGCCCTACTTTGATGATGAATAAATGAAACCACTGACTCCTGTTACTGCTAAAAAAGGGCTAAATGATGTGCTCAGATGTACAGTCTCTTATAATTTCTGTAAATTATTAACTATCCCAATTTGATTTTATTATTTTAGACAAAGGGCTCATTAATCAACACTCCTAAACTATCAAAGTCACTATTGAATGATATTTTATTATAACAGATTTTATTTCTTACACAGTGGTAGTGTGATGAAGGCATTTTGAATTTCAAATGAATAGCTGCACGTCTTTGGGATCTGTTAATGCTCATCAGCTCAGAGCCAAATAGCCACCAGCTATTCGGACAGAGTGTGACATTTCTGAGTTGTCTTGTTTCTTCCTACAATCATATTTGCAGAAGTGAAAGGAGTTAACACAGCAAACATTTTTCTGAATGATTTTGTCAGCTATAATGAAACCCTTTTTACTTAGACAGGAATGTTTTTCCTAATTTTCATATGTTTAGAAAAATGTATGTATTATACCTGTATAATGATTCACAGTTAAGGTGGTTTTATGTATTTTTATATTCTATAGATTCTCCCGTACAAGATTCAACTATTTTCTTAGCATTTACCTGCTTATAATTTAGATAACAATTTAATGTTTCTGCCCCAAATCTGCTAATTTGCATAGAATGTGTACTTGTTTCCTGGAAAGAAATAGGAAACTACTTAATGTTTAAAATACTGGTGTTCTGAAAGTCTTCGAAAAAAACCTAATTGTAAATGAAAAATATTACTTTCAAACATAGTTAAAAATAAGTTAAACCTTTTCCTGCTATTAAAATGTAGGTACCTACTGCACATGGTTAAAAAAAAGTCTATTAATTACTGCATATTAATTATTGAAATGTGATCCTGAGGCCTCATTTTGTAGGGAAGCTGTATAGTAGGTGACTCAGTTTTAGAGGTGAGACCAGGATATTCCATTCAATAGGTAAACTTGAGGCTGCAGTACGGTGATAAGATAAATATTCTTGCTGGTAGCAGCAGGAATCTGTTCTCTGGCACTTCAGTACAAATGGGCCTATCATGAATGCTGATGGAATTGAAAGCTAACTAGAGGAGTCAACCTCAAGAATGTATCCCCTTACAATCCTGTTTTGGCAATAAAAGTATAGCATTTTATAAATAAGGAAATAAGTCAGACTCTCCAATCTTATATTACCAGTGTAGACAACGAATAATTTTCAGAAAATTCTATTAAGATCTTTCAGGAAGAAATATTTGTCTTTAAAGGTAAAAGTCATTGAGGTTTTTGAATAGTGAAATTGTAATCTATCCAGAAACTAATTTTTAAAAAAATGCATTGCTTTCAGGGAGGAAAAGAAATTAAGATCAACATTTCTCAGAAAAACCTAAAGATTTATTAAAATTATTAATGTTTCATTTGTATCATTCTTGTGATAGAGCATTTAAAATAAATAAATACTTTTTTTTTTTTTAATATCATCTTTGTAAAATGAGTTGAGACTTTGGTTTTCTATGTTATAATATTGAACCTGTGTCTCCATGTACCTTCCTGGTATTTCACAACATATATTGAGCATCTTTGTTATGCTCAATCCAAGTAGATTTTCCAATATATGTAATAACCAACTTCCTCCCCTCACACAGACCAAAGAATTTTCCCAGACACCATGATGTGTGTACTTCAGCCAAGAGGAAGCCAAACATTTTTTTCTAAGAAAATGCTATAGTAGATTAATGAAAAATTAGGTGTCTTGTTGCAGCTGAAATTATTCTTCAACCTACAAAACATTGTGGCCTATAAATGTTTAAAGAAACAGTTCATAAGAAAGGTGGGAACAGACATTTTAGCAGGGCCTGTTGCAATAGGACAAGTTGTAATGTTTTTGGACTAAGAGGGTTGATTTAGATTAGGTGTAAGGAAGGAATTTTTTACAATGAGAGTGAGGAAACTGGCACAGGTTGCCCCAGAAGGTGGTAGATGTCCTGTTCCTGGAAAAATTAAAGTTCAGGCTGGACATGGCTCTGAGGAAACATCTCTGCTCATTGCAGGGTGTTGGACAAGGTGACCTTTAAAGGTACCTTCCAACCCAAACTATTCTGTGATTTCATTCAAATACAAATGCAGGCTTGAGTGAGAGCAATACATTTTACATCCCATATAGAATACATTGTTTTTATTTATGTGTTTTCCTGGCTGCATGACCATACAAATGGAATGGCTTGGAATAATTTATTTGAAAGAAAACATATATACACTATTTCTAATTTATAAATGATTACATTGTATGAATAGCAAAAACCAAGCCACTTGTAGAGAAAATTGAACCTGGAAATAAAATAGATGGACTCTTGTCCTTGGGGAGAAGTTTGGGTCCCATGAATACTCTACTGCTTGAGGATATTTTACTAGAGATAGAAATTATCCTTGCCAGAGAAGCATCACAAGATTTCAGATTTCACATTTTATAAAATTCCATATTGCAGGGAGGGACAAGAATATATTGATGTGAATTTCACTTATTCTTGAAATAATCACCACCTCTAAATTGAAGTGTTTTAAAGAAGATTAAGAAGCTGTTCCTTTTTGCCAAAGGTGAGGCATCCCCATTTACAAGTGCTAGTGGCCAACACAGTAACAACAGGAAGCCTTGGGTTTAATGTTCTCTTGGGAAAGAGGATTGTTCTGGAGGGAATATGGTCCTGGATTTAAAATTTACAGATGTTGAAGACAAATTGTCCTCACCAGCTAGAGGAGTAATTTTGATTGATTTATTTTTTTCCCATGGTTAAGTGGATCATGTTTCAATTACAATGGCTGGAAGTATGATGGTTACTAGACAACAGAGTCTGTTCTGCTTCACTGCAGGGGTTTTTGGGTTTGTATTTTGGCTCTGAAATGATTCAGGCTATTAAATAAATGCAATCTACAACATCTATTCTGAAGAAAAAAATATTGAAATGTGGAAACCAGCGATAATGAAGGGGAAGAGATTTAGCAATTCTTTCTACTTCAATAAGGGTTTCAGAACTGGTTACTAACTTTGTTCATTGAATGAGTAGAATTGGCTGGAGGAGAGAATGAGCAAATAAAAGTTTAGAGGCTTATCTAATAACAAACTCATGTGTCAGAGGTTCTGAATGATGATAGTTTTACCCAGCTAGATATTTTAATGTAGCACTATTAATACTGCTAATGTTCTCCTGACTGTGGAGAAGTTAGAGGAAAAAGCTTGCCTCTATCAATTTGTCACAGTGCTTTGCCAGCAGGAATCTGCTTAATTAAATCTTAATTTGTAGCTTTAGCGAATGCCATGAAGTTGGTTTCTGTCTTTTTTTGTTGTTGTTGTAAAACAGTACTCAGTACATTCTAAAAAAATTGAGTTACAATGTGCATGATAATTCTTTTTAATGGATATGTTGAAAAAATAATGTTTGATCCTAAATCTATGCTTTAAACAACAGATCTAAAAAAACTCCAAGGAGTTTGGGGTCTAAAGATTGAGTTTCATATGCAGATTAAACTTTGGCCACATGTCAATTGAGAAAAAAATTCAGATCTTCTTCAAAAAGTCAGGCAGAATAAACCCCAAATTGCTGCATTAAAAGAAACAGAAAAATAAAATCAATACACTTTGTGTATCACTAATAATTTTAAAATTATATAGGTATTTAATTGCACGTCCTTATGAAAACAGTTCTATGATGTTGTTTTGTAACTATGTACCTCCCATGGTTTTAAAAGATGTAAGTTGCTTTATAAGTTAATTATTTCTTTATAATGATTGATTCGAAAAATATTTCTCTTACTGTTTCTTTAGACTCTTTTTAGGGGGATGGAATATAACAAAGTTGAGGCAAGTTAATGCCACTGAAAGCAGTCCATAAGAAGTTTCTCAGAATAAGAAAACTAGGAAGAATGAACAAGACTAACTTAGAGCTGTCTGTTATTTTCATCTATCAACATATACTCCAGAAAAAGGTATTGAGGCACTAGAGTTTATTTGCAGGGAAACTAAAATTGTTGTTCAGATTGATGTTTGCTATTTCCTGTTACTCTCTGATGAAAGAAAATATAGTTCCTTGCTGTATGAACTCTGTAATATTCATTCATAGTATAAATAGCTCCCAAATGCTTATTTAAGCCAAACAAGGTTTCATTGTCACCAGGGAGTGTCATGCAAGGTCTTGGGATTTGCATAATAATTGACTTGAAACAAGAGATATTCCATACAGTTCTATGTATACAGAGAGTAATGAATATGGTAGCCACAGACTGCAAGATCAGTATCAACACTATAATGAAAACTGAATATTTTTCAGTCTTTGGAGGTTTTCAAACGTCTATAAAGCTAATGAGCTAATTTAGATAAGCATTAAACATGAATTTAATCACATTACTGGTAATTATTAGCAGACACACAATATGAAGGCCTTACAGTTTCCTTCAAAAGTTGTAATTAACCAAAAAAAATAAATTGTTTGACCTAATGCACTGCACATGAATGACTCAACTAAAGACTTTTAGTTTTAACAAAATACTTAGCTTACATTTTTCCTTATGTATTTTTTAGCTGAAAGTTCAAGGGTATTTTTTGGCCAGCCATTAACTTAAGAGCAAAATCACACGTGTCTGCAAAGGTTACTTACCGAAATCCAAACCCAGTTCCTAAACGTACACAGCATGACTTTATCTGATCCATGGCCTCGTTCCTGTGCTGGTCATGAGTTAGCAGGTAAGCATCTGCTGCCAGTAATCTCCCCAGCTCCTGGGAAATATTTAAGGTTAAGCACGTGAGCAAGAGTCTTGAGTTTTAGAATAAAAACTGTGCTCAAATAAGATTTGGAGGTGTGCCTGTCCACATTTGCCAAGCAAACCTGACCAAAAAGTCTTTGGAGAGACCAAAAAGATTTCCTCTTTGGCTGCCTAGATCAGGCAAGAGGCTACATTCCCAAAGCATTTCAGTGATAAAAGGTAATGGCTAGAGCATAAAAAGAAGTATATATAATTTTTTTTTAAAGGATTTTGAAATAAAGTCTCCAGCCCTAGAAATGTGAGACCAAACAAATATTTTTAGTTTGCCTGTGCTGAAGTAAAAATAGCTCTTTCACAAAGGCTTAAAGCTGGAGAATATAGAGTCTGGTCCCTGAAGTTAGGATTCTGGAAAGAAATGCTTAATAATCTAATCTCAGATAATGGAAGAGAACTGTTTTTTGAAAGTTGGCAAATGACTGTGACTCCTCAATTTCTCTCAGGCAGAAGGAGAGGGCTTTCCTGTTTAACAGAGTGGTGAACTCATCTACTTTTTCACTTTTCAATGGACCATTTCTCAAGAACACATCTTCCATGCCTTTACTCATGTTACACTTTTTCAGCAATATTGAAAAAATGGAGATATATGAGAAAAAAGAGAAAATGCCTTTTTTCCAGTGGATTATCACTGATATAAAATTATTATCTTTTTAGAGGCTTGTAGAAAGCAGTATTTTTCACTGTAAAAATTGGCAGCAAAACCATTTTGTGTAAAATAAATTTTCAGTAAAAACTGTTCAGCCACCTCTCTGCCTAGCTATGCTATCTGTGCCTGTCATCAGCATGAAGCCTTTTTTGGGCTCTTGCAGGTCAGCTCTCAATCTAGGCTGGAATGTGCTTTTGCACACAAAGATGTGGGTAAAGAGGAATCAAGCCAACTTTTCCTGTCTGAGAAATGAATAACAAAATAGGCCATGCTTAAATATCCTATGGACTTTTTATGAAAACTCCCTTCCAGCCTGCAAGCCCCACAATATCTGGCATAGGAACAAGCAGAATTCCTCAGATGGAAGAGCAGTTAATCAGCTGCAGGAATGTAGGCATCAGCAATCACCAGGTGTAGGGCGCTTCTGTTGTGTAAAATTCTTCTGCTTCTCACAGCTGTTTCTCCTTCCTGTCCTTCACCTGGCCATTCTTCACTCCACTTGAGAACATTTTTCTCCTCTCCTACCTCTCTCTCCCCTGATGTAGTCACCCTTTCTTATTTTGATGTTCTTCCAGCTGGGTAATCCTTGCTAAATAGAGCATTCCTGAAATACTGTGGAGCCATGATGACTCCTGCAATTGCATTCCTCAATTTATTAATGTTATACATCTTCCTCTTATGCTATGTTTATATAAGCAGTTACAACAGTGGAACACACGATCTGTAGACTAATTAGAATTTACTATAATAAACACAACTATTAATCATGACTTTCATTATTTCCTGCTCTAATAAACTGTTGATATAATCCAGGACAATGACAAGGGAATGATCATTAATAACAAATATTTAGTATTTACTAATTAATTAAAGCTGCTCATTAATTTATTTGAAGGACAAAGATTAAAGAAGCAGACCATTCATGTTATTTACTGTAAATGAAAACCAAAATATCTTCTCTTGGAATTAAATTTTTCATGAAACTTTGCATATTGCATTAAGGACCTTGTGGGTGGAAAGCTACAGCTGTTTAATGAATAAACTTCCTCATTTAATTCCCAGTCAGAACACTCAGAAAGCTGTATGGTGCATATGTGGAATTACATTAAGCAAATAAGAAAGGATATTCTCTTTTGCACACTGACTTCAGGGAAAGAATGCTTCTTTCTACGTTTTTGTGTTTTGTCTACAGCAAATGGAGCTGAGACTTTATCTCTGGGTCTCACCTTGATGTCTCTTGGTTCTGCTGTGTTTAGCTAATACAATGCAAATAGAAAATATCAGCTTCTTGCAAGAATATAAAATTGGACTGAGAAAGGGAATTTAACTTTTTTTTGTTGTTGCCTCAGGCACAGCTTGAGTTGAGTGCCTCCCATGTCTGTGAAACTGGTTTCTGCAGCCTATCTACTGGAACTACCTTGCACAACTAGTCCTGTCTTCTTTTGCTGATATTTTTCACTGTCTTTGTAATGCTCTAATTGCACCTAGGCGTTCTCTTCCTGTTGTTTCACTATGTCAAATTTGAGTGAGAGAAAATTCTAGCAGCTAAAGACTTGGGTTTAATCAGCATCAGATGTTGTCTTATCTCTTTCAGAGTCTCCATCAAGAGCGTAAAGCATTTCATGTCTTGTGTTGATGTACAAAATTTTCCCAAATTTTGATGTATACTGGGAAAGCATGAAATGGAATAAGAATGTGTGGTGATAACTTGAGGAAAAGAAAGGCTATTAGAAAAACTACGTGCAGTAAGATCTGTGGAGTCTTCCCTGTTTTTGTCAGGGATCATCTTTCATGGTGTTGAAGGGCTGCTTGTTGGTGCTGGGGTGCTGAGGAGGTTGTGGAAATACACAGCCACTTCCCAGGATTGTGGTGGAAAATGTACCTTGGACAGAGCAATTCTTGCTCAGACACTTGGGCTCCACTGCCTGATTCCTGTGTGGAAATCCTTGTCTGGGCTTTTGAATCATGAAAACAAATTTGCTTGAGGTGTGTCATATGTAGTGATGCACGGAATTGTATCTTTTATTCAAGGGATATGATTAAGGAATATCCCTTCAGGATATTAATTTATAGGAATATTATATTAATATGCTATTAATACATAGTAATATTAATACTGGATAACAATATAATTAGAATATAACTTCAGGACTATTGTCCAAAACTACAAAAACAGTTTTTGAAACCAAAATAAGCAAAACATAACCACAATGGGTGCTAGCAGAAGAAATACTCAGTTCTGTTCATGTTTCTCTTTGTTATGAATTATTTCATGCGTATTGTGTCCCATTTCCAAATTTCCAGAGCAAAGAGTCTGACCTTTGTAAAATGTGTTTTGAAGCTCATTTGTGTTTAGTCTCTCTGAATTCAAAATTTTTATCTTTTCAAATTGTGAAATTTAGGTGTGCATTCACTGAAGTGGAGCAATTCCAACGTGCTTTTGTAATAGGATTTTTTGAAGTCCTTCGTGGTGAGACTAGAAAAGTCTCTTAGATCATGACAGTGGAATCAGTGCACTTCCAACAGCATTTGAGATTTTTTTGGTAGTAATTATTTATTCAATTTTATGACTTGCAACTGTCATTTTTAAGCTTAGTTTTTTATAAACAAGGGACAGGTATATTCATCGCTAATCTGTGACAGAGCTACATTAGTTTAGATCTCATGATAACCCAAAAATATAAGGTAGCCTTTGTTTTTTTCCCCACAGAAAAGGTATTTTAAATATTATCATAATTTTTCTTGTCTCGGTGAATCAGCACAGGTTATAAAAGATAGAATTATTCTTCTACCATGGCTTGCCATCCTCCTTTTTATATTTGCATTTTCAAATAAAGAAAAAAAAAAAACTAAAAAGAAAAACCAAAACCAGAGTAACTTTGACCTATGTAGCTCCTTCCGTCGGTCATTTTTTTAAAAAAAAATCTCACTGAACTAGCAAAAAACGATGTGCCTGTATGTCTGTGGAAGCAGAGGGCTCCAGTGGGATCTTGTTCATTCTGTGAGTTTTTGTGACCTCTGGATGAGCAGAACGTTGCACATGAATATGTAGGCAGCACCAGCCAGGCAGATGTTACACTTACTGACCTTCACTCACTGAAACTGATAATCAGTTTGGCTGTCATTCATTGTCCTTTTGGGGCTTTCTGGCAGCAAATGAATGCCGAGGAGACATATTTGATCCTGTAGGTCCTGCCAGAAATTAGGTTTGGACTTGGATATTTTGAAATGAATCTGAGTCGAGTTTGACAACAAAGGGAAGGCTGCTGCAGTAACATGTGCAGGTGATGCACTTCTCAATCTGTTTGTATTCTCCAGACAGGGAGAGATCAGGCCCCTTTCCTGCCTTTCATTCAGCTGTGGATATCAAGGCCAAATACACAGTAATGTCAAAACATATAATTTATTTATTTATGCAGACAAACTGCCACTGAAGTGGCACCTATGTAACCTAATGAGTGGGGCATCAGTGTTTGACTTCATAACAGGCAAAGAATTAATTACCAGCAGCAGAAGTCTTCAGCTTTGTAATTTGGAAATTACAACGGGGTGAGGACAGACATTAAATATTAAGACAAACTTTTTTTTACACAGCTAATAGTGTCTTGCATATTTTAGTTGCCCACTAAATAAGTAGTGTTTGATTAAAAAGTAAATTTTCTACATTTTTAATCAGGTTTCGGTTTTTTTTTTGGGTTTTTTTTTTTGTTTGTTTGTTTGTTTTTGGTTTCTTTTTTTTTTTTTTTGTCCCTCTAGTGTTTCATTAATGGTTTTCAGAGGTTCCGCAGAAGTAGATGAGGATAAGCAATACTGCACCTGCATGTGGTGGATAGAAGGAATGCGGCAACAGAAGCATAATAAGGTTTAAGAACTAGAACATATGAGGGTTTGTAAGGCTGCAGAAGCTTCCATGAGACACAGGCCTGTGCCTCACAACCATCCAAAAACTCAGAAAAGCTAAATATACTGAGTGTGTTTTTAAAGTGGAGTGAAAAAAGTATAGGGGAAAAAAAAAAAAAAAAGAAATTTAATTAGTAGTAATCAACAAAGATTATGTTGTTACATACTGGAATTCAGACTGCTGGGCTGTAATTGCAGCTTTCAGATGAGGAGCATCCAGGACAGCTCATCAGGAAAGTCATCGTGGCCCTTTTTCACTCTGCAGTTTTTATGTGCTGATCTATTCTTCTGGCATAGCTGCACCTTTCCAGAGGGCTGTGATGGACAGGAAAGAAACCCTGGACATGCAATCTCCCTCCCTATGCCTCTATTTGCTCAAAGGAGAGGCATCAGAAACTGATATCCCAGGAATATGTGGGTGTTCCCTTGATTATTTTAGCCTTCAATTGCCTTTCCATTAAGAGTCGTGTTCCACTAAAACACAGGTTTGAGGAAAACGTGCACAATCCTGTTTGTAAAACACTGCAGTGAGCTCCTAAGTCAGTAGATGTCCTTTATGGCTGTGCTGCCCAGTTGACCCCTGAGTGTTACAGGGCCTTTGGGGTGCTGTCTGCCTCGCTGTGCGAGGTTCACACCTCGGAGCTGAGCCGGAGCTGGCACTGACCCGGGCTGTTAATAGCACAGCACGCAATTTTCATGTTGGAGCTCGAGGTTTTCGAGCACTCTCCAGTCATGTAAGTTTCACTGCCTTTCACTAACCCAGGCTATTTCTTATTCCAGAGCTTTTAGCCTCTGTTTCCGTGTCACTGCTGAGAGCAGATGTGATCCGTGCTCGTTAAAAAGGTATTCAGAAAGATGAAAGTAAACAGCTTTTAGACAAGGGTGAAATAGTATCTCGCTTGTATCTATGAACACATTTTTGACTTTGAGAATTTATATGATAATTTAAAAAAAAAAACCCTCACTGAAGTTCTTAAAGATTTTTAAAAATGTGTTATTAATAATAAATGTATTTTCACTATAAATACATCATCCATAATTCCACATGGGTGTAACCAAGCCAATTTTCTTTTTAACCTAGCAATCCCATTTAAGAAGTTCCATTTCCCCCATTCACTTTTCTGCTTTTCCAGTTGTGAGTTCCAGCTGGAAAAATCTGCCATCTTAATGGTAACTAAAATCTGATATGCAACTACTGAATCCTTTGAATCCTGTCCTGCCTGAGACCTTAATCCTGCTTTCAGAATGAACAATTTTAAATATGGAAGAAAACTCAATCTCTGAAAAATTGTTATCCCAGGGATTTCTACAACACGGGTTCTCAGTTCCAAAGGAAAAACCAGGAAAACATTTCTGACTCTGTGCATCTTAAACTTAGAACGTAAATAGGGCGATAACAGAAGAGTCTAAATTTACAGTTTAGAGAATTCAAGAAAAAGATGCCAATGTTTCTTTTCCAGGCCCTTTGGCGCAGAAAAAAAAATCCTTGTGTATGTTTATTCTCCTCATATTATCCTTTCCAGAGTGACATTTAATGTTGGTCACGAATATGTGCAGAAGTTTGCTTTGTTTGGTTTATTTTGTCTGGAAAAAAGCATTAGTTGGCTTTTACTTCACCAGAGAAGTGTTATTGTTGGTCTTACACATGCAAGTAAATAAGATATAAAGTGGCATAATGGTATCTATTCAGCCAATTCCTGTCTGTCTGTTGAACCGACCACCATTAGTGGCTGTGAATGGGTCTCACTGTGCTGGCATCTATGAGGTTGAGAGCAGTGGGTTATGGCTGAGAAAAAGACTAAATAATAGGACTTTGAAACACTGGCAATTACTAAGGCACTATTACTGAGTATTTGTTTTACTCTGCAGAGTGGGACTTCGTGTCCAAGCGGAGATGCCAAGCAGAGATCCTCAAAGCTGAATGTACAGGACTGTTTCTGTATGGGGCAGTCTGAGTCTGGGAGATCTGCGGTCCATTCTGTGGTGATGTATGATGTGCTATTTCCAAATTCATGCTTCTGAGTCTTTGCTGGACCAGGTGATTTTAATATACCCAGGTCTCCTCCAATGTGAGTAACTCCTTTATTTGTGCTCCCCCATGGCACAGATCCCAAATATCTTTGGGTCTGCCAGAAATGGTATGAATATAGTCAAGAAGGAGAAGTCTCAGATCTTCTGCTGAGGAGTTACACTTAAACAGATGGTATTTATATTTCAATTATTATTTATTAGATGGACACAGAAATCACTTTCCAATAAACACGTGATGCTAATGCAGTGGTGCCCTATAGGACCTTGATTGATGAGCAGCTGTTTTCTTGCTGGGACATTAGGAAGCGATGGGAAGGAGGAACTGGTTCGCTCAAGTTGCTGGAGATTGAGCCTTAGAAGTTGAGTCCTTCATCCTCCCTAAGCAGAAGGTCATCCTGGCCTTGGGACTTTGATCATTTTTTTGGTTTTCCTGTGCCCTGGCTGTTCCTTAAGGTAGAACAGGGCACAGGGAGGAGTTCAGAGTCTGCAGTTTTTTTGTCTGGTGCTGTGCAGACAATGTAAACAACTGCATTGCAGTCAAAAGGGATGGTATGGTGGGGAACTACACCTTGGAATGTCTTTCTCTCTCTGCTGGACTGGAGAATGTCACTGGCATGTTCCTTTTCCTTTGTTATCACTGGTCATACTTAAATTTATCACAATCCACTGAAATAAGTTATTGGGTTTTTCATTACCAATCATGAGTGAGAGGAAGTAAAGGACTCTAAGAGGGAATATGGAAAGAATATCACTTTCAAAAGACAAAGAGGAAGGCTACAGAAGGAATTGTAAACAGGGCTGACTTACAGAATACCTCACCTGGTGTTACTAATGAAAAATATCAATACACCAGGAATGGTAATTTGGTACATTGGTATGGGAATCAATGTCTTTTGTTTCAGCACAAATCATGCTCTGGACAGAGCAGAAACATATGGGAAGGTGAAAAAGCTCCTATTTCCTGGCATCTTTGGGATTTAGTAGAAAATAACATTGAGGATGAGACAGGACTGTGGTCACCACAACAGACCAGTATCACACAACCTAGAAAGAAGATGACCTCAGTACCTGTAGTGGAGCAGGCTGAAAAAGACAACACTGTTTAAATAGAAGATTGGAGTCATGTAAACTTAAAGGGACAAATTCTTTTTTGTCAGCTATGCTGGTGTCTCAGCCCAAAGGCACCTGCTGAACTATTCTCCCTCTCATTTCAATCCAGAAAATTCACAGGTGGTTCATGTTAGAGTATAGGGACCCTCATGATTATCATTTTGATGTTATTACTCCTCTGCTTACTATATTTCAGTGCTTTGATCAGGGGACTGGTTTTTCTTATAGTCACAGATGGTTGTTGTTTGACAGGCAGACAAAGTAAATAGACATGAAAATAAAATATTCCTTTGTTTTGGTGAGTCAGGCCAATGTCATGTAGGTAGGCACTGCTCTGTAATCCTCCTAACTGTGTTAGGATGGGGAGAGTGTATTGTGTATAATGGCACACAGGAATCTTGCAGCTTTCTTTTCTGAGCTGTCTTGTTGAGGGTTTGATCAACAAATCTGAGCTTACAATGAAATTCCACTGTTAACTTTTTAATTGAGGTGGTAAGCATTGCCATCACACAGCACCGTGAAATTTTGAGGGGCTAGTCTGGAAAAATCCCATCTGGTAAAGTTGTGATTGATCCTGCATATCAATAGGAGCACAGATTTTGAGCACAGATCAATAGCATGATGAAATGCTACATAATTATTGTGTGTCTGTGCCTATATCTACTTGCCTGCATTCACAATGCAAAAAGAAATAAAACACTCAGAAAAAAACCAAACCCAAACAAACCAAACACTTCAGGTCACCAAAGATACAGCTCCTTATATAGCTTTAAACTGGTTACCTAGACAGTATAAATGCTTTTATGAAAAATTTCTGTATTATGAAAAGAGAAATCTAATAAATCAATACTGATTTTGAAATTGATTAAATACTTCGGATTAAGGACTGTTGCACAGCATTTGTGGCAACTCTTGATGTGACATCTGGTCGGTGAATTCTCCTGGGGTAATTCTGTGGGATTGGAAACCTGGGTTTCCATAAAGAAATTGTTACTGACCTATTGATGCAATGTGACATTGCTTCCTTCTTTTGGCAGGTTAGGCAGTAACAGAGAGAGTTAGTTCCACCAGCTCCTACACTGATCTGTTGCCAGGTAAACAAGAAAAAGAATCAAAGAGGGAATGGGCTGACTGCCCCCTCTCTCCCCTCAAAACAAACAAAAAAAAAAAAAAACAACCCAAAAAAAAGGAAATTCATGATGTTGTCATTTTTTTCTCATTGTTTATCAATTTAAGTGAGCCTAAAGTAGTACTTCTTGTTCTTATCTTTAGTTTTATTAAAAATAATGAAGCTACCAATAAAATGGATTTTGCTTTATTGATACATTAGCCAGTTAAAGACCAACTCTTAATATTCAGTACTTGAAAGAAATTATTTGATTATTGTCAATAGTTGAAAGAAAGCTCCATTACCAGAGACCTTTTTATACAGTTTTCTCTTTTCTCTGTCCTGAACAGTTTTGTTGGATCAGGTTTAGCTGGTCAATTAAGATAAACAGTGGTTTGTTAAGCACTTGTGCTGAAAAGGAGAAGCAAACATGTTATTCCTAAGGGCATGGGGAAAAAAAGTTGGGGTTTTTTTTGTTGTTATTATTATTTAATCCATTTTGGAACCTAGTGGTTTTCAGGCCACAGCTTCAGATTAAAGCCTTTGACAGAGCTCTTGCTGCAAAGACTGTGTTTCCCATCAGCCCATGATTAATAGGGTAAAACGCTCTTTGGGGCTGGCTTCAGGTGCTCATCTTCTGCTCCGTGGAAAGCTTGATGGTGGATAGGCAGCCAAGAGTTTTCAAAACTTTGGCTACATATGAGGAATCTTGGACCAGCCTGGAGTTCTGGCCACCAGTTTGGGAAGAGGTCTAGGTTTTGACTTGCTTTGGTAGCTTGGATTTTGTGATCTCCAAGGACAATTTGCAATAATTGTGATTTCTCCAGCTACTGAAAACAATGGGTTTATTTTTAAGGAAAATATCTTAAACCATTCAATTTCTTAAAAATGGTAGATACTGTGATTTCAAAATAGAATTTGCTTGGTTCAATAGGCATAAAATGGCAACAGACTATACTATAACAAGAAAAAGAGTAGGTGGAAATTTCAAACCTGTGTCTTCAGATATTTTCCTAAAATACTCATTTATAATCTGCAAATCAACCCTGTAAATTTGTATCAATAACTTACCCAACTGCATTTACCCAACTGAAGGTAACTCTCAGTAATATTATATATTTATCAGTGGGAAAAAGCATAAATATAAACATTAAAAAGATGTTTTCACTGAAGAAATTACTTGGTGGTTACTTGCTGATGCTTTCCCAGGTTGAGATAAAGTAAGGTCAGGAAAAACTATATCTCAAAAAAAATAAGGTCAGAAGAGAACATAGAAAATATCATGAAGAAATAACCAGCAATTGTATTGGAGAAGCATATGGAAATATATATGAAATGCATATATTGAGTTTTAAGGATTATTTTCTGGATATTTGAAGTGGAAGCTAATGCTCAAGTTATTTTTGATACCAAGTACTAAAAACGTTAAAGACATTTCTGTGTAGCATTTGAGTATCTGAAATAATGATTGATCATGACTAAGTCAATCTGCACTGGAAACGTTTCTTTTTATTTGTAGTTGTGTTAGATTCTGCTATTCTTACCATCAAATTCTGTTGCTTCTCCCAGATTCTCCCAGATTCTGCAAGAGGCTGATGTTGGTTTTTTCCAGTCCTATGTTATGAACCAAAAGATGGATTGGAAAATATCTGAAATTGTTAATGGTTTTATTATTGAATTGTTCTACAGTATACAAGGCGTGAGGTTTTTTGGTGAGCTATGAGAAGATCAAGGCACAAAAAAGATACACAGCCATCCATGTAAGCTCAAGCTTCATTTCTGAGTAAGTCCAAAGCTTTGATTGTGGCATTGTGGCATTTTCTGTAAAGTATCTATAAAGACAGCTCCCCAGTCTGCCTTCTGAAGAATCCTACAAACTTGCTACACTGCAAATCTCACTTAGATCTGTAAGACAAACTGGCTGATAGATGTATTTGTTCAATGTATCTCATGGTATAATTTTTCTACTGTTTTCAGCTCCGGAACTACTACAGTTAATTTTCTTTCCCTCATTTTCCATAAAATTTATATCTTGCTCTTTGTAAAAGGAAAATAAACCCAAATGACTAAAACATTCTTATTATTTAAGTTTAAATATTATGACTAGGCTGTTAACTTTGGTTACTACTGGCAAGAGTAACATCATCCATCTACTCTTTCTCTGCATTGAATTAATGGCCAGATTTTTTATTCATCTTAGCTGATTTTTTTTATTTTTCTCCGTGGGTCTATCACTTCTGGAAAATTAATGAGTCAACATTGTACCAGTTCTAGAGAACTGATAAATGAGAAAAATCACTCAGCTTTTTCAGCTTGTGTCTTTGCATTAAATCAATCTTGAAATAATTTATCCTTCCCACGAGCCTTGCAGATACTCAGATCTCATTTATGCAGCTTCTGTGCAACTTTCTTCACAGCTTTCATTTGATTTGCTTATCCATGTGCTTCTGCTACTAATGTTAGATACTAGGCTTAATAGGATGGATGGCAAGTCTTTGTGGTGTTTCAAACACTCTGAGTAAATCAGATCATTAAAATACAGCTTAACCTAATGGATCACTCTGGAGTGTAAAAAAAAAATCCTTCTCTATATTAAAATGAACAGAATCATGTTTTTTTAGCATCTTCCACAGACTGGAAAATAACTACTAAAATGTATGTGGAAAAACAGTATGAAACAGTATGAAATTTGACTTATAATTCCCTAAAGCCCAGGTTTTACTCCTCTGTCCACATTTTCCTTCAGGATTTCGTTTGAGGGAAGGGCCATTTCTTTGTATTTTGTTTGCACAGTGTCCTCATACATGGTTGGGTGCTCCTTGTTGCACAAATAGGCTCAGTTTGTAATCAGAAACATCATTAAAAAATGGTTTATTATGCAGTATTCCAATCTAATCAGGTTTAGGTATGCCAAGACCTTGGTCATGAATCTAAATGGGTAAAGAATGAAACAGAAATTTCTGTGCTTTATAAGGCACATTTTAATATAATTCCTTTGTCTAACAGATGTAATCATCTCAAAGTTCATTTGTGCCTGGACTGCAAGGGCTGAGTCATCTCTCTAGGCACTGCAGAACTGCTCTGGCCTCAGTCCACCCCCTTCAGCACCTCCTACACCTTGTGGGAAGCTCTCAGTTAAGACATAAAACCTACTTGCTCATGTGGCTGGTGAGACCCCTTGTCAGCCAGAGACGACACAGGTATCACCTGTCCAGAACAAAGACAATGCACATCTTCCTAATTTCTGATGGCAAAAAAGGGCTGAAGTCTCACTTTGACCACCAAGGACTTGGCTGAGACTGGGCTTGGCTGGAAGTGCTCAGAGGGGGATGTTTTTAGGGTTCCAATTCTTTGCTCTCTGGCCCAGGATCTAATCTTCCACTCAGTCTGTGCATGTTTTATTGGCTTATTTTATTTTGTAGTAATTGGTGTGGATGTAGAGTGACTGGTGCCAAACTGGGTCTCTCCCTAGCAGGGCACTGGGATGCAGCAGGGTTTGTTTCCAAACCTGGGAATGAAGAAGTGACCCCGGCACAAATTAAATGTCAGAGAGGCTTGTTCTGGGGAGGACTGACTGGAAGAACAGAGGTAAGAATGTGGTCTGTTAACACTTCACCACATCAGAGATGTGGTAATTCTAGGCAAAAAATGTCATCATGGATGATTAAGACAACATGCTTTTCAAGCAGAAAATTAATGAATCCTTCTTAACACCTTAAAGATTCTTAATAAATTAACACCAGCAGCAGGTATTTTGAACCAGTTCTGTTGCCTGTCCCACTGCTCTTTGCCATTTGATGCAGTTCCTGTTCAGCCTTGCTCTGTTGCTGTGTTTGGCTAATCTCTGGTCAAGGCTTTAATCCCCTAATGGCAAACTGAAGTCGTATCAGCACTCAAATGCTGCTGTGATGTGCTGCCACTTTATCAATGTGAGCAGTGTCTCACTCCCTGACCCTGAGGCCAGGCTCTGGAGCTGCACTACAGGGCTCAACACGCGCCACCGACACACAGGTCACAGAGAGCAGCCAGCACCAGGCACCACCCCTGAGATTTCGAGCAGAGCAAATAGAAGTGCCCACGTGAAAGAAAGAACAAGGGCTGGAGCTGCTGCCTCACAGGTTCTTTCATCAATGCTTCTACTTGAAAGATAATCATATATTTTATATACATTAAATGGTTGGGCCAACTGAAGAATAATTTTAGCACAGAAAGAAAGGGTAGTTTAAGAAAAATATCAAAGGATAAAGAGAAAAGATCAATGCTCACAGTTTTATTAAGCCTCAAACAACTAAATGTAAATATATGCATGATGAATAAAGACAAAACATAAGAAAAAGCCAGAGAAGTACAAAGACTGTACTCTGTTGATCACCATGGCTTCCTCCAGATCTGCCTGCCTGACTCTAAATCAGCATCAGGCCTCAAAAGGATACATAAATCTAGGTTTTAGAGTATTGCTTTCCCTAAAAGCTGAAGAAAAAAATAAAATCAGAATAGAACTCAGAGGCTTAAATAGGAAATTCATTAGGAGTGAGATAGGAAAAAAAACAAACCTGAACACATGCTCTGAGCAAGTATTTGATTTCTTTCTTTAAATTCTTTTTCAGAAAATGCAATATAAGTTTTTAAAAATACAGAAATGCTGATAGGAAGGTGTTCACCAGATTCCTCTTAGAAAGAGTATTTCCAGGAAGATTTTCATGGTGCAATCCAATTAGCCTTCTTGTAGCTGCAAAACTCCTCACAAAACCAGCTCTCTAAGTTCATGTGCACTGGGCAGTTCAAGTGAAAATCTGTCAGTGGAACTGAATTAAAACCATAGCGCCAAGGTCTCTCCTAGTATAAATCGTGTACATTGCTATAATAAAACAACATACAACAGAAGCAATTCTTCACACCACTGAGTTTTTGGCATGGGAGCTGGTCCCAGAATCCAAATCTTACTGCTCCAGCTTCCATATTTCATAATGTGTCGGAAAACCTAAACTACAATATGCTGTAATAATTTTGTGACATTTGGGAATAGAATAAATGCGACCTGGGATCTAAAAAAAACTAAAATAAGTTAGGATTTATCTTATTTTTCTTTTTTAATGGTCTTGGTCATGCTAGTAAACGGCATTTTCTCATCTGTAAAATGAAGTGAAGGTTATTGTACCATGTCCCTATTTTACCAGTTGAAGCCTCTTTCTTTTTTCAAAGTCATAAAGTATGTGTCAAGCACTCTGAGCAACTCCTTTATGCCTTGCTTGCAGTGCTGCAATTAGTATCACACTGTGTCATATTCGAAGCTCAGTGACTGTTAAATGTGCTATGCCTGCATCACACTAACTACTATATCAGTCATTTTAGATGACCCCCTTGAAAATTGCTGCCAAAAGTTTATATGTCAGAAACCACTTTCAAAATGCTCATGAAGTGAAGAATTTTCACAGCTCTTTACCTACTCAAATGCTAGAAACTGTCAGTCAACCAAATCAGGCTCGACAGTTTATATTCCAGGACTTTCTATCCAAAGATTTGCTTGAAAATTTATTTCTGTCATCTCTCAGCAAGTGGCTTCTGCGTTTAGTTGGTTGTTCTCTTTTATATTGTAATGACCACTGTAGTTGCTACAAAAGACGTGCCAGAATCCTTGGTATTGTTCTTATATGAGGTGAGCCAGGGACATCTACATCAGCAGTGTCTTCAGTACCAAGTGATGGCAAAAAAAAATGTGATCCAGGTACTAAACACCAGAGATTTATTTACAGAGCAGTTAACAACTGATAAAACTTTCGGAGAAGGGAGATTAGGAGTTTTTTAAGTTTTAAGAATTTGAACTGTAAACTTATCCTATAGGTCCATTGCCAAGGGTGAGATATGGTTCATGGCTGAATCTCTATTTATTTCTCTTAATTGCTTGGAAAAAGACACTAATCTGCTCTGCTACAGGTGGGACTTTAGTAATATGGCTGAGGTCCAAGCCTAAGCCTTACAACATCTATAGGCTAGATTTTAGTCTTTATTTTATAAAATCTGCAGAGCCATCAACATGTTAAGAGTCAATATCTATAATGAACTGCTACTAATTAAAAATGAGTCACTTTTTTATTTGTAAGTTAAAGACTGAATCAACATCATGTTACAATGAATGGCAAAAGTGCAACAGGGCTTTGTGTGCCCTGTTGCCAACCTGCCCCAAACCTTTCCCCTTCCTTTCCTCATAACACTGAGGCGTTTCCTCAGTGCCATTGGTCTTTTTGCTCAGCCTGAGCAGCTGGGGGATCTGGGCATTGGGGATTATTCAGAAAGCAAACTTATCACTTCTGAAGGTTGTCAACAGGACCTACCTGACAGACCTGCTCAAGGCATAATAAATGTCTGTCTCTATGACTGAGTTCTTCACAAAACATAGAAAAATTACACTACAGTCATCTGTCTTTTATATAGCAGACGACAGGTTCAGTGCTCTCTTCATTCTCAAAGGATTTAATTTCTTTTTGTTTGCCTTCCATGAAATGACCTAAGTTCTAGGCCAAATGCAGGACTTTGTGTCCTGTCCCAGGAAGAGGGAAATTCAGACAGAAAAGGGAGATATCTACATCTTTGTCTTTTGATTGCTGCTGTGTTTTACATGAAACAGATTAAAATTAAAAACAGATTAATCACTAGATTAAAAAAATAATGATGGGACTGGAAAATGACTGCAACCTACCCTCTATATGTTAACTATGGAGATTTTTATAGCTCTGTTATGGGTGCTGCCTCATTTTCCTACTAGGCTAACTATCACTGAAAAAGAAGTAAAAGAGATTTCTTCCTCATTTAAAGCTGTCTTTTCCTCCTATGAAATGGGTTTTGTAGATCCAGGAGAATCAGTCAGCCAGCAGGTCATTCTGTCTGGTGCTGCCTTGCCTCCTGCAGGAAGGAGATGCGACTTCCAGAGATCCATCCCCACCAAATGCCCAGTGGCAACCAGGACTCCGCATGCAAAGGATAAGCTGTATCACAGATCTGCCTCTTAGTAAGGTATGTCTATATAGACCTTACAAGCATTTGTGTGTTTCCAAATGTATTTAGGTGTATAAATGTTTGTGGCTATAACAACATAGGTATAAAAACTCCACCATAAATGATGTCAAATGAATGCATAAACCACACATAAAAGTCTCAGTGGCAACACCTTCACTGAATTTCACGGGCATTCAACCGGGCACTCCCCAGAAAAAGAGATTTTGAGGTTCTCTGCTGGGTACAGAGAATTCTGGGAATAAGATTGCCCTTGGAGAGGGGCAGAGACAAAAGCGTTTCCAACAGTCTGTTCTTGTTTTTCTTTAATCTGGTGAGGAGCCTTTTTGTTGTCTGGCCTAGCCATTTGAAACACCAAACCTTTGGAGGGTATTTAACTTTTAACCTCTAACTTTATCCTCATTTCCCTGACCTGTCCCAGCATGTTGCTTTCAGAAATACTCTTAAACAAAGGCAAACAATATCTCTTGGAGAGATTCCTCTACCCTGTAGAGGAATTTCTGCAAGAATGGAGCCAGTGTATTTTAATTATATGACATGAGAATCAGTTGTACCTAATGTTCAGTTTAGACACTTCTCCCTTGGTGTCATAAATAGGTGTGGGATTTACTCATAAATGTCATAAATGGGGATTTATTAGGCAAGTGAAAGTATGATTTAGTCAGAAAAAAAATATGTTGCAAAGGAGTGTCTGCTTTAAATTCTCTTTTATCTATATAACATCAATCTAAAATAAATGACTGCTAAATAGAGACACTAAGGGAGATGAGAGTAGGATCTCTTATTGGTCAATAGGGACAATAGTGCTTGAGGTCTGGCCAAATTATTGCTGAATCCAAAATCTTAGTTTGACCGTTATGAGTTTTGTTTTTTTGTTTTGTGGGGTTTTTCCCAAAGAATCCCAGAAACCACCACAGAAGGCCTGTGACCATGGAATTTACTACAAAGCTTTTGAGGTTTGAGTTGTCTGCCAGGAAGACAAAACAACTCAGATTAGTAGTTTGAATCTTCATAAAATTGGACTCCTTAACTGCTTGTTGTGTTATCCACCATTGCTGGAGTGATAAACCTGCTTGAGAACACAGGAATAATTTTATGCTTTGTAGATGCTTTCCAAAGACTTATGTGCCAAGTGCACAATGGAAATACGCGATACTTTGTGCATTGCCCAAAGCAAACAGAATACTAACTTCAGCATGAAGAACATCACCAGCTCTGATCTTCAGACTAAAGCAGACTTGTTTGAGAAAATGTTTTACTAGGATGACAAAAGAAGGTCAAGGATGCTGAAGAAGAATTTTGCCATGAGTTGTGTAGGCTGTTCTGACACGTAATTTTTTCTTGATTAAATTGTATAAGGTAAATGAGCAAGCCTCAAACAGGCTGGGCTAATTTAAGACTAGGAGCTGCATTATTATTAAAGGTGCTCCTTCATAAACAGAAGTACTATCTAAACAGTATATATTGCATTGCATTTCTGGCTACAGGGCTATTCTTATCTCTGTTTCTATTTTGATCATACCTCAGTGGGGATCAGGTCTGGGTTGTCACTGATCCTGACAGACAGTACAATTCCACTTGTAATTCCTATAGTCATTTGCTATGTCAAATTCCTGGATCGGTTTAAAATCCTGCTGCTGTTTTTTGAGTTCATGGCTGGAGGAGAAAATGGTGACCAGACAGGTGTCTCAAGCTATTGTTTAGTGGTGGGACCACCATACATTTCCACAACCAAAATATCTACATTTGTTATTTAACTTGAGTCTGTCCACACCTTGATGTGGAACTTAGGAATTTGTCGGGTTTTTTATCAACTGTAGGAGTGGTTTTATCTGAGTTTGTCTCAAGGAATTTCTCAATAGTTTTTGTTGTCCAGAGAAGGATTGGCTTTTTAAACCAGTTTAAAATCCTTTGCCTTCTCGTTTTCTCAGTGCCTTTCCTCTTTGGCAGCCTGGTGGGGTGAGTTCAAGCAGGGGTCAGCCCTTGTGTTGCCTCTCAAGTGTTGCTAGATGGGAAGTCATCTGAAGGTGCTGAATTCTTCTCCACTCACGGGAACCAGCCCTTTGTTAAGTTAATGTTTTATATTTGCTTGCATTTAACACTTATAATACTTTTGCCTTATTGCAAAACGGCTCTTGAACCAATGTTTTTATCTACTGCTCTTTACAAGCACTCTCAAACCTTGCTATTGCAGTTTAGGTTTTTAACTCCAGGTTTGCATTCTGTCCCAAGAGCTTTCTGCCTCTCAGCAATGTCAGCAGGAGAAAACATGTCTTACCTCAAATACTCTGTGGTTGGGCATTTCCCCTGACTCTCTCGTAATACTGGTAATCTGTGGCAAAGAGTAGGAGATGCTAATTTCTACAGCACAGTTTGCTAGAATTATCTGTTAATCCAAAAGTGTCAGAAGTCTTGTACAAGATAAGAGAAATATTTTTTTGTGGTTTGTTTCAGATCTAACAGTCAGGATGAATTCTCTACTGAGTGCTGTATTATTCTTTTCTGTAAAGACCCCAGGATACTATTTCAAAATAAATAAATCAGCCTACTCTTAAGGTTTGCTAGCCTATATTTTATTTAGGATCCTCTTCTTTTGGCCACATCTTTTACCTGAGGCAATATTCAGGATCTTCGTCCATCAGAAAGCACATCCTTTGTCAGTGGTCCTTTAATGGTGTAAGCCTTGCAAGGTAGAACTGCCCCAGTTGGGCTAGGGAGGTGGAAAAGGGAGGACATCATTCTAGAAATCACTTTTCAGTTGCTGGAGTCTCCAAACACAGCTTATCTCTGGTTGGTACCACCCTTAGTTGTACAGTTATTTTTTTGTCCACTCAAATCTCTGTGGCTGCTACAATTCCAGCCTTGTTAGTCTATTTCCTTTATGCCTTGGCAAATGTTAAAACAGTGTTTTCCTAAATACATTTAAATTAAGTGAACAAGTTGGTTATTGTCTGATTACTTCAGTCAGCAGTTTGGTTAGTTGCTGTCTAGTCACAAAAAAGGTTAAATATATTTGTGTGGAGCTGGCAATTTGGTTTCTGACTTATCTTGGTCCAACATCTTAATTTCCCCTATCTGTGGTTCGCGATCTCTTGATAACTCAAGGAGAAAAAATACTGGTGGGTTTTGTTTTGTGTTTTTCCTTTTTCCCCGTTATTTTGGGGATTTCTTATTTTTTTCTTCCCTGTTTGCCTCCCTGCTTTTTCTTTTCTTCCTTTCTTTATTCTTATTATTTTCTTCTTCATTGTTGTTTTAATTTCTCTTTTTTTTCTGCTCCAAAACTTGAAGGATGTTAGATTTTGTCAGAGGAAAAGACGGAATGCTCTATACTTGCCAGAGAAAAGTAGTTTTTACACTGTCCATCTCTGCAACAGGACGAACAATTCCTAAATTGCTTTTTTTTTGAGCTTACCTTTGTTAAAGGTAACATCCAGCCATACGAGCACAGTGCTTAGTCCTCCCTGTGCTTCCCATAGAAACAAGGTTTTTGATGGATCCACTCTCGTCTTCAGTGAGAGAGAGATTACATGAGAAACAAAGAGCAAGTAGTGAAGAAAACGTTCTCTTCCCTTTACCCCTTCTCTTCTTTTTCCAGAGTCCCCTTTGGTTTTCATTTGCAGGCAAACTGAAGGAAACAAGGCCACATTGCTGGCTGGAGTATTTGTGAGTTGAAATCATCAGTAGTTGAGAACTGAGTGATTTCAAATCCCTTAACACAGAACCAGGTTAACTGATTTATGTGATAGCATTGCTCCATGTACTTCATGAGGCAATTTAGTGTTTGTGCCTGCCCAAATGGAATGTCAAAAAAAATATTTAAATTGATCGTAAACCTGAGAAAGTTAGGGTTTTCTAAGTGCTTAGCCCGCTCAGCTATTGCTTGTGATCCTTGCTTCATACTACAGCTCAAATTTCATTAGAAGCTGCTTTTCATTCAAGTTAAATAATCCCTTAAAATCCTTATAAAATCAGAAGACACACATGCTTGAAGAGTTTTTCTTCTACTAAAGCACGCATTGCACAAATGAAGCTGACTTTCAGATTATGATTTGCATGGTACTATATAATAGAAATGCATTTGAAATTTATAGCATGTCACAAACTTTTTAATACTCAACACTTAAACGGCTATGTTTCCACAGCAAGCTGTAATAACTAAGGATTTAATATAGAATCTGATATCTGGACAGTTATTAACATTGTTTTCTTAGTATTTTACTGCCTGCTTGTAAACACTAGTTTATTGAAATGTATCTACATGGTCATATAAACTGTGAAAAAGAACATCTTGTTTTCTTTGCCAGGGATACTGCAGATGTAAATGAAAAAGTCTGGACCTTAAACTTAAACATTCAATCCTATATACACAAAAAAAAAAGTAAATCTCTTCCTACCACACTATTTTGACCTTGTATAGCTGTTCAGGTTTTTGACAAACAGCCAGAGGAAGTTGCTGCTCTGGAGATCTGGTTTGTTTGAGTTAGGTTTTTAAACTCTGTAATTCCCTTTAAAGAATTAGGGTTCCCTCCCTTCCCCTTTTATAATCTCTAAAAAGGAGGAAGGACACTTCAATGTACAATGCTATTTTTACTGCTGGGTCTTGTGCCAAAAGAAATGCAAGGTTTAATTTTATTAGGCTGTAGAGATTAAAAATACCATAAGAATATCAATAAATGGTTATGACTTGATATATTCGTGTTTCAAAGTAAGTATCTCCTCTGATCTTTTTAAAGTATATTTTAAGACTTGTCCTTTCACTCTTTATCACATTAGATTTTAGACAAGTCTTTAGCAGCTGTACGAAACAAAACTAACCAAACAAAAAAACGTGGATAGGAAAACTATTGCCTAGGTGTTGAAGCCAGTGAAGTGTGATACTAACTGGCAGGAGAAACTACATGTCATCCAATAGATTCAAAAATTAGGGTAGGATGTTAAGGACTTACCTCCATTCACCTAAGTGAGCAATTCCTAGCTGAATTGTCGGAGGGAATCTATATCAGCCTCCACAGTGTCGAGTTTTGTTTTTGGAAAAGAAATCTACCTTGTTCATCAGGAAGGGGAAAAGTGAAGAAAATTAGCAGCTTTTTTGGCAGGGAGCATGTCATACCTTAAGTTGCCAGCACAACAGGATTAAGCGCAGAATCTGAACAAATAAAAGTAGCTTTCATGGGCTTTTTGTACAGACCTTCACTTTCTAAGGTTGGACCTATATTTTGAGGTTTAAAGTCTACAAGTGCTTCCTCTGTGATCCTTGGAATGTGTTTCCCTGCTCTCTAGAGAGTATTCTTTGACTAGATCAGATATTTCAGAGCCCCTTTATGGCTGTTTTTCTCACTTTGTTTGCAAAGGTAAGTACCTGGCAAATGGAGTCAGAATCTAACTTGGTGAAAGCTCCTTCCTACTTGCTTATTCTTTATAAAATTTGCTCCAATAGGAGAAATTTCTAATTAAATTAGGTCTCCAGCTAACCTCAAACACTAAAGAGCTGCTTCATATATATGTTTCTGTTAGAATTTTAGACATCTGTCTATTATGACCTATTAGATGAGGTTTTAGATCTAGACATGACCATATCTCAGAGAAGGCATCATCCATCTCTGTCCCCTTCTGAAAAGTTAAGACACACAAAGGCACTGCAAATATTTTGGATACATTGAACATTGGAGAGAAAAAAGGGAGCAAAACATAGGAGTAAAAAGTTGAACATTACCTTAACAAAAGAGAAAGTTAGAAGACCTACTAGACTTCTCACTATGTTCATAGACTTCCCAGGCCAAACATGAAGTGGTCTGTATTTGTTTGTTTGTGTGTGTGTGAATGTCCTTTAGATGGAAAGGAAAGTCCAAAGAATTCTAACTGGTCCTATTTTTTTAAAAGAAATTATCCTACAGTACTCAAAATACACATTCCAATATTAGAAAATAAGTGTAAAAAAGAACAAACAATTACCTGTGGAAGAACAGGTGATTTATTTTTAGCGTTATGGAACCTAACTATTCTTTAAAATGGCTTTTTTTTTTATTTTTTTATTTTAGCACGGGTAGGTATTTTCTATGTTTACAGGTAGAATAGATAGTTCTTTTGGTGTCTATCTGCCACCAGTCTATTTTACTACTAGGTTTGCTTTATCCGCTTGTACATAAAAAGAGTGAGCACAGAATGATTCTCTGATTCAGGCTGTAGCTAATTCTAGGTGCAGTGAGTGTATCTGTCACTTATTCTGAGTTTATACTAAATACAGATACCAGAGGAACTAAAAGATTACAGATGATGCAACAAAGACACAGAGCACTACATTCACTAGTCAATAGCCCAGTTTGCATTTTATCCTTTAGAATGACATTTAAAAAATCCTAACAAGGTCTAGAAGGGCTTTAGTAATTCTGTTTTGTTGGGGTGTTTTTTCCACTAAAGCATAGAAGTGTCAGATAACAAATTTTAAATGAAACGTAAGAAGGCAGGATGTGATTCTTTTTAGTGAAGTTTTTTTCCTTCAGGTTTGTCCTCCTTGGCTAAATAGATCAGCTGGTGTATATACATATATATGTGTGTATATATATATATGTATATATATATATATTTTTTTTCTATTATTTGGCAGGAGGTAAGTTTCAAGACCAGATATTTATTCACTATATTCTAGCATGACATGGGGTCTCCCATGCACATATAAAAGAATGCAGAGGGTCTTTGAGCAGAATCCAAGTATTTTAGTACTCCTCAGTTGCTCTCCAGCACTGCAGCTCATTTCCTTTCACTCTCGGATGTCCAATCTGTGAATGTACAGCCAAAGCCATCCTGTTTTTCGCAAAGACTGCTGTTGCTCCAACAGAATTGTAAGAACATTGGCCAAAGTTCTGATAGCCCCACCACATCTTTTAACACAGAGGTGAATTTTGCAAACCTTGGTTTTGCCAGCCTAAGGCATGATTAAATGGCCATGCCATTTTAAAATGACTAAATTAGGACTTAAATGAATGTAGCCTAATACCTGAGATATGTCTTCTGACATTCTAGACTTAGGGTAAGTAAATCCTGTGCTTTTAGTAGGTTGGTTTGATGTCATCATCTGGCATAAATGGGCTAATCTGTATTTCTAAATTAAACTTCCAGGTATGCTGGTGTTTTCTTCTGCACACATATATTTAAGGTAGAAAAGTACTGGTAGGGACTTCATTAACATAAATGACAGTGGCACATGAATTAGAGCCTGGTGTCTAGGTAAAGACTACTGCAGGGAGAAATCTTTTTTGAACCCTCCTGTATTGGATTTTAAAAACCTACCATAATTATCTTCACTCTGAGCTTGTTTTTCAGATCAGCATCTTATTTTAAAATATACAGGCACGCATAAAAAACAAATCCAAACAAAGTATGCAAAATATGTATTATTACGGCTCATTAGCGCTTGATGCTCATTCTAAATACAGAAGTTGCCATCATCCTGCTTCTGAGATCCTAAAGGAGTTTGGGCAGGATAGAGAGAAAATAGAAACAGACTGTGAAAGACTCAGCATCTCCTTGATCACTCCTGTGGACCATCATTTACACTTCAAACCAGAGAGCTTAAAACCTTAACACATAAGAAAATCTGTGTTTCGTGCTGCTTCACCACGGGTGCAAAATTTGCTCAACCCCCAAGACAGCTGGGGTCAGATCACACCACTTGTTCCTGAGCTATCTGTTTGAAACACTCCAATCCCAGTATGGAAATGGTATATCCTTGCTCTGTGCAGTGTACATGATTACCTGGGCTCACAAAAAATGGCAAAGTGGCCACAGCAGGTTCCCCTTTGTTCAAGCTCCAGTCCTTGTATGGCTTCCTATTGCTGATTCTCAGCTTTAGCCTTGAGCCTTGTCCTCAGGTATATAAGAAACCAGCATATTTCTTGGCTGACAAAAATTCATCTGTTAGGGAGTAAAATGATGATAACTAGCAAAAGGAGACTTTTAAAACTACTGTAGCACGTGCTGATATGAGATATTTATTTGCAATTTTTCCTTTCTAGCCTAGTTATTGTTTTGAAAGCTCTAGTAATTATTAAAAATGGTACCACACTATGTATTTTTTTCGTTTCATTTTAAGATCAAGACTTCTCTTGACTTTGCTATTGTGTCTAAAAAGAAGCTGGATCTTGGTAGCTGATGATTTCTCCACTGGCAAGAAAGTCTAACCTTCGAGAGAGAAGGTTAAACTTAGCACAGGTGCATATATATAAATGTTGGGTGGAGGAATATAAACCTTAAACAGAGTACTCCTCTGTCTACTAAGGAACAAATGTGTGCAAACAGACCCCCAGAAAATCATAAAGTCTTCATTCACCTGTGCTAGAATGGATTTCTGAGTTATCTTGGAAGCATACAACAGAATAAGAGGTCTTAAATTCCATTTGTGTTTGATTTGCATTGAGCACAACCACACGGACTAACGTATAAAAGCAAAAAGGAACATAAGTCCAGCTCAATCAAGCCACAAAAGCAGACCTGAGTTTTATTCATCTGCACGTCTTATTTTATTTTTCATGTTGCCATTTTCAAGATGAAAAAACTGTTGTACGACATAAAATTAATTATCCCCATATACTCAGCTGCATTAGCACTCCTAAAGGCCCCTCTCTAAATAGAAATTTAATAAATTATCAAGGCACCACTGTGTGTTTGGGCTACCAATTTTCTAATAATCTACCAGAGCATTCAGTAAAATAAGTATTATAAAGAAGTATTTTGATATCTCTAATATATTTATTACATTATACTTTTTTTTTCCAGACAACACATCCTGTTGTCTTTTGGCCTAATATTTTCTTGAAGGTTGAAAGGACAAGAAAAAACATACTGTAAATCTGTTGGCTCTTGCTTGATAAATTATAAAAAACTTTTGATCTTTTGATCTTGAAACAACATAACCTAAAAGCCTTTTCCTTTTGGCTGGAATCCCAGACTCCAAGTGTCATTCAAAGGATATATTTTCTTGATAAACTGTTTGATACTCTACATCCTTGTATAAATTTGTATTTTTTGTATTTTTTTTATTATATTGATGCTTACCATGAGCTTTCTCATATCCAACTTCAATTATTTAATTAAGGCTATTCAAGATTAGATATTTAAAATAAAATTTAAAAGTTTTTTCCAAAAAAGAGTACCAGAACTTACAGAAGGTGGAATTTAAAGTGGAAACAAATTAATCTTTCTCCTTTGTTAGATGAAACCAAATAACTTTGTATTAAACATGTGGTACTATACTATATTTGAAAAGAGAGATAGATATTTGACAGAAAGATGGCAAGAGCAGTTAGGAATTAGTATTAGAAAAGTTATATTGCTCAAGATTACTTGAGAAGAGATACATAGCCAAAAAACTGATTTTCATTTCCTTTTCTCTCTCTGGCTCATTATCCACATCAATTTGTGTTTTTTAACACAAATTTTACAGTTGAAGGCAAATAAAATTTCTTTGGCAATAGTGAAACACATACTGTGAATAAAGAGTGAAGATACATGTTGACGTATATATAAAAAATTATTAAAAACTTGTCATCCAGTACGTCATTACATGTAAGTCAAGAAAATATTCGGCTTCAGTCAACTTTAATTTAATGGGAAGGGTAAGAAATTTATTTACTACAAATTGTTTTAATATTACTGTATAATACAGCCTTGGAAAATGGTCATGAATATATACCAGAATGGATGCAAATATTTAGTTTGTCTTTTTTTACAATAATCAATCATGTGGGTGAATTAATAATTTTTTTTTCCACTGCATTGCAAAATATTACTCATTTCAACAGGTAGAACGAGCAAAATTTGCTAAACTGCTATACTATAAATACATACTTCTATGTACTACTTTTTCATAAATAAATTGTTTATTGTATCTCTGTAGCTTTCTTGTGCATTGTGGGGATGTAATCAACATTGAAATTGAAATAGCATGCAGGAGAATGACAATTGCAAATGGCACAAACTTTTTAGATTTGTTTATTTTATTTTAGGAACCTTATAGGCATAATATTAATATTAGCTACCTGATAAGGCATGAAATACTTGCTGGACTTATATTGTAGAGAAATATCTTTAGCTCTTTAATAACAGATTTGTAGCATTTTTCTTGTTAATTAATTAAATTATCATATTTAAGGTTCAGGTCCTATCAGTGGTGCAGTGCTGATGATTCACTCATCTCTCTGTATGGATCCTTGCACAGGAGGTGTGGGAGTAACAGGTGGTTCTGGATGGATTTCATTGAGAAGAGGATTGACAATGATTTCCCTGGTCTAACAATTTGAATTGAGAACATTAACATCTATTTTCCCATCATTTTATTTATTTGGATGATGGCCTCATGGTTCAAGCTGAGTGTCAAAGCAGTGATATTTTGTGGAAGACTTTGGGTTCTGTACCGTGTTTATCCCAATTTAAAATAGAGGAAGTTTCTGGTTATGAAGCCCAGCCCTCATCAAGAAATTCTGTGTGCTTGGATGGGTCAGCTCTGTGATATCCTGGACCCGGAGTGGCACTGTAAAGAATCAGAAGCCTAGAAAATTAGATCTCTGTTCATGCCCTCTGTCCTTATCCTGTAATGATGGCACTGCTACATTATTGAAAGAATTCTGTATCTCACCAAAATTAACATCAAAATCTGGGTTAATATAAAAATTTTTCTTTTTTAATGATTCATCATTTGATGCCATAGAGCTGGTTGAGATGCTGGAGAGGGATTCTCTTGCAGGAAGATCACTGTCAGTAACAGGGCATTGAGATGGGTGAGAAACTTCTGGGTTTTTAGAAGAGAGAAGACTGGAAGTAGGAAAACTGAGCTGGAGGAAACAGAGGGCAATTTTCAACAAATACTTAGTGTTCCTGGAGTTCGTGAGAGTGTTCAGAGTTGTTGAAATTAATAATGAAAATCCAATTACTGTAAGTAATATACTCTATGAGGCAACTAGCTTGTTTTACTATTAAAGAGGAGGGGAAAGAAAAGCAACAAAACCAACCTCTTAATTGTACAAACAGAAGAATTTTTTGTTGTGGAATAGAAGTCAATGATTGAGATAATAATGAAGGTGTATGTATGAGAGTTTATGACAGCAATTACATCTGCCAAAGGGTGGAATATTTTTCCATGTTCAGGTGGGTGATGCCAGAATTGAAGATTAACTTTAGATCAGGGATATATTGTATAATTTTCTTTTTGGCATTGCTGATTTAAATATAGGAATTGAGCTATGCAAGAGTGGGAAGCAGATAAACTATCATTAGCATCATTCTAGTAACACCAGCTGCAGTGAATACCAAACAGGTTTATACTTAGCAGGGAAAAGTAAATGTAGCTGCACTGATATTTGAACATCTATTAACAGCTTGTCCAGTGGCTGAGATTAGAGCACTCTCCCATCAGTTGATATGTTTCACTCACGAAGTGCTCTGCTTAACATTAAGATAATCACTGTTTATGAAAAGAAGAAAATCAAAAATATATACAATAAATCAGACTGCCCTATAGGGTACTAGGTCCATGCCTGATCATATATAGAATTTATTACTTCCTTCCTCAACACACAAGACGAACTTTTAACAGATCCGGCATTTAAACCTAAAATTTAGAGTGTGCTATTGCCAAATCTTCTGCTGCTGGGGAAAGCATTTCAGCTCATGATGCAGAAGATATAACCTCTTCCAAATTTATCATAAACAAACAAAAAAGATATATTTTTTCAGAATTTGCAACCAGGGTAGAACACATATGTATTTCGGAATATGAATCAATGTACAGTAACACATGAGTTACTAATGTAATTTCAGCCATCCTAGTACCATTTTTTGTTGCATTGTGAGACTTTTGGGGTTAGTTTATTTTAAATTTTGGTCACTACTTACAGCATTGAGTGGTTTGGATTCAGGGTAAGCTCTCTGTTTTACTGGTCCCATCTAATGTGTGGCTGCAGGACAATGTCACTGTCCCTTCACTTATGAACAATTGTGTAGCTCAGAGTGGAGCATGGTCTGGTTTTCATCCCAGTTTTACGAGTGAGAGTTGCTCTGGACTAGAATATAGGTGAGTGCCACCGATTACGAGCCGTGTTGAGCAGTGCGAAACTGACTGTGAAATATTTGCAGGTCCTGACCTAATGAAAACCTGAGGCCAAGGCGTGCAGAAATCAAGTATTCAGAAAAACATTGAAAGTATATGCTTAAAGAACAACTGATTTTTTTATGATTTAAATGCCTGCTTAATGTGCTTCCCTCAATATCAGCTTCGAGTTGCACTGATTTAGAAAGAAGCTGAAGGTGTTAATTGCTTTGTATGATTGTGCCAGTAATTAGGGTGCTGGAGAAGTTATGGATATTTTCTCACAGGAAAGCAAAAAACCGTCTCCTTCCTGGATGTTTCTTCAGATGCAATAGAAATAGACTGAACTGAACTTCTCAGGGACAGTGATTAAACAGATACTGACTTCTCTAATTCAGAGAGTAATATTTATATACCTGGTAGAAAAAAGATAGCTCTGGCTTTGACTGCATTGGATAGTGGAATCAGAGGTTAAATATAGTCACGGTGGTAAAGAAATTCAAGTAACTCTGAGTTTGCTCAGATGTCAGTCAACACATGGTAACTCATTAGAAATCTGCTCTAAGAAATGTGTTTTAACCCCTTATTTCACATGGATCATCTGCAGTGGTCCTGCTGAATGCTGTGACAACTAAGTCAGTTTTAAGAATTCTAATTGTCCGGCAAAATACATCTTAAACACATAACAGAGATTGACATAAAATAAATCATAATCTCAGCTACTTCATAAGACTAGAATAATACATACTGATATCAGGCATATTTATTTCCATAAAGAAAACATTTGGAAGCTTCTGTCACCATAATCTTAAAAACTTTCTGGACCCTGTCCTTCGCTTAATCGACTGATTGGTGTTATTGTAACATCCCACTACAAAAATGTAGCATTTTTCTGTTTTGCTTCTTGAGGAGGTCTATGGAAATCAAAAATTATTTAGCGCAAAAATGCTGTTATTTCTGGAAAGAACAAAGAATAATGTGCTTAAAAGTGGGTCTTCTCTATGCATTAGTTCTGGGTACAGTCTTGAGAAATTTTGGATAGTAAGAAGAGGAAAGTGGCAAGTTATACACCTAGCGTAGAATGAAAATTCAGATGAAAATTATTTGGCTTCCAGTTTACATCATGTACTTGAAATTGGAAAAGAGAAAGCTTTGTTCAATTCCTTTTTCTGTTTCAGTATATAAGTAAAAGAGCTTGTCTCTGGCTGTTGAGATTTTGAGGGGTTGTAGACTTCAGGCTTCATTTCTAAGCATGATGGAAACACTGTCAGCTGCTCCAGCAGATACACATCATCACACACATATCTGGGCTGTCAGAACATTTTTGAGAAGAGTTTATGCTTAATTGGAGTTATTATGGAACTGTTGAATCTTTGGATGACAAAAATTTTCTTTAAAGCAGAGTGAGCTGGAAATTTTCATAGGAATAAAGGATGTTGCACTTACAAGAACAATAGCTATGATCCTTCTTGTATCTCTGAAAGCCCAGTAAAAACTGTCTTCATTAAACCTCACAGTCTTGACTATTAAAAGTGGTATTAATAAGAAATATTTCCAATAATGTATCAATTTGATATTTCTTGCCAGGTCATATATTTTTCCACCCTTCCAGGAAAACCTGGTACAGAAGAATAACAAGAAATCAAAAATGTAAGTGCCATGTTCAATCTCTGATGAAGACAGGAACAAAAAAATCTTCTCTCATCTCTATAAAAACGAGTGGAGCTACTTGTCCTCCAGTGTTAAATTCAACATTGAAAACACTGCTGAAGCAAGTGTATGCCTTGAAAAATGACTCAGCCTTACCTACAAGTAATTTTTCATCTACTTTATTCACTGGTTCACTTCTGTTTGGTCACAGGATTAAGGCAGAAATGTAAAAGTAAGTTGCTCTGTTGCTCTGATCATTCTTCAGCTGTTTTTTAGCTCATTTTCTGAGCATTTTGCACACTGGCTGGATGGATGGAGCCAGTGACCGTGGTCAATGTGTCTGTGTCCAGGGTGAGGCTGGTGAGGAGTGGTGTCCCTCAGGGTTCCTTGATGTCCTTATCAATGACATAGTGAGATCCAGGGCACCCTCAGCAAATTTGCAGGTGACCCCAAGCTGAGCAGTGTATCTGGCACAAGAGAAGGAAGGGATTTCATGATTTGCCATGTTCAGGGCATTACCAGTAGCAAAACCCTAAAAAGTCCCACGGCTCCATGTCCCCAGCCACAGCCAGTGACAAGGCTGAGCAAGTATTGCTGAATGTACATTTACCATAAACTACAGCTGATCACCTGATTGGAGGTCTTGAACCACAGCAGGTAGTACCCACACAGTCAAAAACCGAAGATTTACCTGTGCTTTGCAAAGTTAATTTTGGGAACATTAATGTGGGCACTAGATATTATTACATAAATTATTTGAGCCATGAATACAGGACCAAACATTTTTCTGTTGCACCACTGAATCTGCAAAAAGGAAACAAGCAAAGGGCAGTGGGAGGACGTGTTCCAGAGCTGGCCTTTATCATGCTGGTAAGCTACAGGCCACACCTCTGTCGCACCTCTTGTTGTGATCATCTGTAGACATTAGACAACATTATCATTTGGGAAGACAAATGTAGTGAGATAGATTTTTGATGTGATGATTGTCTGCATTGTGAATCTTTCTTTGTTGTCTCAGCACCTTAGGACTGTCTGGGGTGTATATGATGAGGCTGCACAGACTTGCATTTTGGAAACAGAGTAGAAAGTCTCAATAGAGACTGGCAGTTGTAATATAAAATCCCTGTAAAAACATTATTGAAAATAGAGAAAATTTATGATATAAAATCTAAATGACTTCTCCATTTGAAAAGGATAAAAAATTGACAAGAAAGATCTAACTGGAAAGGTGAGAGCATAGTAAAGTAGGCTTTCCTCATTAAAATAAAATAACAGCAACAAAAATCCTGCAAATAAACCAGCATAAATTATTTCTGGAATCTCTTTTCTCTGCTGGCAGATGATAGTGATTATACTAATCATAGTTATTTTTTCTGCAGAAGTTTACGAATAATGTATGAAATTAAAATGTTTCAGGTTTTGTTTGTCGGATGTTAAAATTACAGAGACAAAGACTTTATGTGAACTTTTTGAGAGCAGTAATCTCAGGAAACGGGCAATCCAAGTTTAGCATTGTTTTGGCATTACATTCCCTTTGCAGTAAAATGCTGAACAGATGTATCTGATAGCAGTTGTAACCTATTCAGAAGGAAGCCTGCCAGTGCTAACCTACCACTGGTAGAAAGCAATAAAATATCTCTGGAACCTGTTCACTACATATGGTTTGCCCAAGGTTACTGTCTTGCCTTTCTTACAATGTTACCCAATAAATCATGGAAAATATGGATTCATTTTGAACTTAAGTGGAATAAGACAGGAGAAAGAGAAAAAATCAAACAAAAAAACCAAAGAGCAGATTGTGAGGACTGCTGGATATTTTCATTTCAGACATGAAATCAGCTATTTATAAGACTATGCTATTCAAAAAATCCCTATAATAGTGCCACTAAAATGTTTCTATTCTTGCTTAATATACTTATTTTCTTTTCAGACAGAAATGCTATTGCAGCCTGCACTTATACAACATCTGCTGTGTTAATTATCAATATATTACTAAGCCCTCAATTTCCTTACTCAAACATAATTCTTTGAAACATTACGAGAAACAATGGATTTAGGAGTATACCACTTGGGGATTTGATGTACTGTTCAACTTAGATTTCTTCATTCCGACCAGATGGAGTTCATAAGAAGTTGTGGGGGAGGAAGCCTCTAAACTATTGCCAAAAAATCTTTACTGCACATGCAAGATTTGCAAAAAACGGTGAAAGAGCAGGTTATCCAACAGCAGCCTGTAGGGAGAAAAAGCATAGGTTTTACATATAAATCTGTTATGGCCTTACTGCAAAATCAAAGGTAACTTTGTTTCAAACTGGAGAAAGCATGTCCTCATACACTGCAGTTCCTATTTGAAATGGGCCATTTCCTTAATCTGTGCCCATATTAGTCTCCAAAATGGTAGTACTTGAAATGCCATGGAGCAACAGATAAAGCTTTGGAGTCTTCCTATGATATGTATCAAAGAATAGGACTTTGAAAGATAAAACCAAAAAGATAAACAGTCAAAAATTCCACACGCTTGATTTTAGATTAGTTACATTTGGAGGGGGGGGAAAAAATATTTTCAGATACTTGAAGTGGGATTTGTATCATCTGCATCTGAGCCTGGCACCTTGACCTGCCTTTAAGACAAAAGAGATGAGCTGCCACCTTTAGTAAGCCAGCAAACAGGTTTTGATGATTTCTGTGCATGAGGAGAGCTGTTAATGCTTCTATTTTTCCACTGATGCTCCAGGCAGCCCGAGAGGCAGGTTCAGTGTTTACACTGGCCTGTGCAATCCTTCCCCCATGGCTAGGGGTATGTCACGGTACAGAGTTTACACAGTGAACAAAAATGAGCTGAGATACAGTGCACCTCATTGTTTTCTTAATATATTTCTTCCTTTACTGTGCTCATGATCCTCTTCAGACAGTGTAAATTGTCCTGGAATTCAGCAGCCAGGAGCCAAGCTCAGGCCAAATGGCGTGTATGTTCATTTGGGTAATGAGGTGATTTGCAGAGAGACTCATCTTTGGCTCTAGGTACGCTCTGGGTAGGTGAACCCTGGACCATCTTGTTAAACTTGCCCGTTTATTAGACACATATTGTGTGGAGGAGTCCTTTGGATGTGCAGAGATTTGATATAAATGAATTTGCCTTAAGGTCAAAGAGACTTTTTTCCTCAGGAAATATATCAATTCATTGCACCACATTGCATTTAGTAGGACACTGTTTAAAATATGTATAACATTTTTAAGCATTCAGAAAATGTTTATTTTAGAAGGATTGACTATATAAATAAATTTAGAGAAAATATGAATTTATCAAATGCTACAATTAAGGTTCATTTGCTTTTCTTGGCAGTTCTTCTTGAGGAACAAAAATTTTGCTCTTTTGGAACAATGGGCCTCATTCCTAGGGGTCATAAATCAAGTCAAAGTAGCCTGAGGGATTTATACCAGAGAATGATCTGCACCACCAGGTAAAGTTATTCGCAAAGGAAGATTCTTGGTGTAATTCCAGCGAATTCACTGAATAAATGTGTCCCTTTAATCATATATGAAATAATCCTGCTTCCTCATAAGCAATGTCACTGGCTTTCAGAAAGAGATTTCTAATATGCTATTTCCTATCTATTCACTGCCTGAATTAAAACTAATAAGATCTCTTCAGCTGATTTCCTTCTCTTACACAGACAATATCATTCCTTTTTTACTTTATACTTCTTTTGAAATGGAAAGTAAATATTTTGCCAGTAAATATAGATTAGGTTGCCTCAATATACTTAAAATCTTTACGAGATTTTATTAGAAAATATATATACTCGTACCAATGAGTTGTAAATGCAGTCTGTAGTAACTTAAAGTTATGTTCTTTAAGTTACCATTTCTGTGTGCTAACCTAATATCTGCAAAGAGGTGGGAAAACCATAAGCCTTTGGAACAAAATAGGATGTGTGAAGATATATGTTAGGAATTAATTTGGTCTTGCTTTTTCTAATTCTCTGAAGGAAACAGGATATATTATAAACACCTTGAGTTTTCGTAGTGCTTGAAACTGCTGATGTTTAGAAACACATTTCTTCTACTTCTGCAGCTTTGAAATGTAACAACAGTAATAATTTTTGCTTGAAAGTTACGATCTTATTTATACAAAGAAACAGAGGCCTATGCAGCATTTCAGTCATATGCCAAACTCCACAGACTGTTACTATCATTTGTTTACCCTCCACCAAAAAATAAAATTATGAGATAGATTTACAGATACAATAAATAACAATTATGATAAAGAAAAGTAATTTCTCCAACAAAAAATAGATTTTGCTGTTTTCTCCTAGATATTTATTTTGATCACGTGTAGTTTATAAATGTAATACCTGTGTTTGAAAACAAATGTTTGCTTTCACAGTTTAGTAGGAAATTTAGATTTACAGCTAACTTTCATTTGACGAAAACGGGGTGAAGGTCAAATGCAAGACATGGACAACTTCAAACTCATAGGGGTTTTTTTCCAAAACTATTTTCAAAAGGTTCTGCTTTTTCTGTTGATTCTCGCTTCAATAAAAGGGTAATATACAATTAATCTCACAAACCCTATGTTTAAGGAACATGAAGGCTGTGACACAAACTAACAACAGACAGGAAATTTAAAGTTAAGGCTATAACTCTGGTTTTAAGTCATGCCATGGAAAAACAGAGAGCATTATAGATAGAGTGTCAGCCTTGGGTTTCAATTTCCTGGCTTTCGTCAGTTTATGACACAACGTTAATTATGTTTAACATAATTTTTGGATTTAATTTCCTTGTCTGTTTTTCTGTAACTTCTTCTTGTTGCTGTTGTTGTTATAAGGAAAAATAAATTTCATTATAATTAAGAAGGTACATGTTATTTAGCAGAATGATTTTTATTTTTTTTTAGAAGCTATGCTGGTTTTGACTGGGAAAGAGTTACTTTTCCTCGCAGTGGCTGATATGGGGCTGTGTTTTAGATTTGTATCTGGAAGCAGTGTTGATAACACAGGGATGTTTTATTTACTGCTAAGCAGATCTTGCACAGTCAAAGCCTCTTCTGCCTCTCACCCATCCACCAGCGAATGGACTGGGAGTGCACAAAGAGTTTGGAGGGACACAGTCAGGACAGCTGACCCCGACAGTCCCAGGGAATATCTCATACCATGCTCAGCAATAAAAGCTGGTGAAGAAGGAGGAAGAGGGGACGCTGGCACTAATGGCATCTGTCTTTCCAAAGTCACTGTTTTGTATGATGGAGCCCCACTTTCCTGGGGTGACTGACTCCCTGCTTGCTGGTGGGAAGCAGGGAATGAATCCTTTGCTTTGCCTCACTTGCCTGTGCAGCTTTTGCCTTACCTATTAAACTGTCTTTGTATCAACCCCATGCGTTTTCTCACTTCCACACACCCAAGTCTCTCCCTCATCCCTCTCTGGGGAAGTAAGCGAGCATCTGCGTGGGACTCAACTGTCACAACATTTTTCTCAAAGCCATGATTCATAACTTGGAAAGCCTATTTTTATATATCTCATAATTGCTAATTAAGAATTGCTGTGATGAATTTGTTTTACCTATTTATAGAAGATTGAGTTCTATGTATTTCTGCAAAATCCATTTGCATTAAAAAAAAAAAAAAAAGAGGCACTAAAAACTATTTGAATAGTACACAAATTTGCAACCTACCACAATTTTAAGGCCACAATAGGTATTCGAGATCAAGAAAACTATAGTTTCTTAGGTGTTATGACAGTTTAAAACGAGTGAGCCATGCTCTGCAACTTAGAGTTTAATGGTTCCAGCCAACACAGTCTCATTACAAAAGGTAGAAAATCGAACCAAGAGAGGAGTCTGGCCTTGCAGTATGTGCTGCAGTCCCTATGGGAAGCTGATGTTGATTGTACAGAAGCAAATCATGGCCTCGTGAATTGGTATTAGCAGGAGAAAATATTTCTGCACTGCTGACAGAATTCCATCCTCTACAGGGTTTAATCCTCTGTTCATTTCATATTTCAACAGAAAAAATAACCATTAATTTTAGAATACTTTTCATTGCCAAAAAATAGATGTACTTATTTATGTATTTATTTAAATTATGCGGTACCTAAGGACATTTGTTTAAGAACAATGGATTTTTACCTAAAGAGGAAGTCCCTAAGTGCTGGGCATAAATCTAATCTCACTCTTTGAAGTGTAATATCTACCTTGGAGCTGAAGTCTTGTATCACAATATCCTTGGAAACCTGGATGCAACACACTGATTTTCAAAGCACTTTTTCCCAGCTTGCAGGCTCTTCAGGAGCTTCTGTTTGGTGTGACTGATGAGAAGCCTTTAAATCTGAATTTTAACAGTGAATTTAGAATACAAATCTTCTAGGTGTGAGTAAATAAATAAATTTCCAAACAGTAAAAATTGATAACAGACTTTTGTCTTTTCAGTTCAGTATTTTGTTACAGCTGAATGAGGCTTTTCTACTTCAGTTACTGAAGCTGGACAGGCCAAGGTAGCATTCCTTGAAGAACAACAGATCTTGGATTGTTGGTCTTTGCTGGAGATTTTATTTCTTGATGAATATTCATGCCTGTTTTTGCTCCTCCTGCTCAGCATGAAAATTCATCAAGTCTCATGGCTTGCAAGTAAGTCAAACATGTATGGCCAGCTTTTTCTCCACTAATACAGGTTTTTAAAATAACAGACAATTTCAGGTTCAATCTGTACGCACTGTAAAACTTAAAGCTGTGTTTTTGTAGCTTGCAATCCCTCAAAAAGGCAAAAAATCCCTTCCAACTGTGTACATAGGTTTCCTAGAAAATCAGGAACAAATATGTAACAACAGTAGAAGTAAATTACTTAAACGGCTTTAGTTGGTCTAGGTTTGAATTTTTCCTTACACAGCTGGCAAAAAAAACATGGAATAAACTGTACTTGCAGATATTGGAAACAATTTGTTTCCTATAAGAGGTCAGCCAGCCTAATTGGTCTCTTTACTATTAAATACCTTTCAGCATATATGTTTTTAATGGCTAAAGCATTACTGAGTTTCAAAAAAGTTTTGTCTATCTTAAATTAGCGTTTGCTTTTTGATAATGCTTTGTGATTTTACTCAGCTTCAGTTTAATGTAACAGTTTGGAATGATATATCCTGGTTAAGATTTCCACTATTTTCACTATTAGGATATGAATAAGTCACTTAAGTCAAAGGAAGTCTTTCTGAAGAATTCAGCATGCTTTAGCTCACATCCCAAATTAATTTTTTGTCTGCTGTTTTTCCCTACCTTTTGTATGCATCAATGTAACTTGATGACACAATTTTAGGTTGAGTTTTTTGCTGGTTTATTGTTGTTTTATTTTCTCACATACACTGCCACTTAGATTAATTTCCTTTCTTCTGTAGCATTTTTATTTCTGATTGCCTTTTAAGTGGTCCCAGGAATATAAGATATTCATAAGAAAAGGCATGACTTTTATAGGGAATAAAAACTCTACTGTTAAGTTTATGTGAATGTACCATTACATAAAAAAAATTTAAACTTTTTTTTTTTTAATAACTGATAATAAAGCTCTCTGATGAGCTGTAAAGTACTGATGTGGAAAACTACTTCTTAGTCACCACTATACAGTATTTTCTAGAGAGCCATTCACTGAAACAGCCATTTTTATACTTTATCTCATTTTGAATGTTGCCATTTTTTTCAGTAACCTAGGACCCATATGTTTAAAAATTAAACATTTCTCTATAAATGTTTTAGAATGTGATCTCACATGTTCTAGACTATAATGCTTATTTTCTTTTATAGTTTCTTTTATTATCAAGATAGATCCATGGCTCAAAATACGAAGCTGTGCCAGTTGACTGTTCTATTTTATGCCACCAGCCTTTCTCCTTATTAGTCTTTTAAAATTCCTTATTTACAACATGCAGCAGGACTGACCTCCTGCAACAAAAGCTGCAGCTGTTTCTGCTTTTTTTGTTTCTCCTTTTTCCTTCTGCTAACTATGTCCCAAATGCAGCCAGCAATGGTCTGTCTGCCCAGGGAACCCACACCAAAAGTCTCTTTTTGTTGTGGTGCATTCCTCCTTTGCTGCCCCAAGAACAGCAGCTTTTATGGCATTTGTGGCATACCAGCAGCAGTTGTGAGGAAGACTGTGGGCCATAATCTCTCATTAATTCTTCTGACCAGAAGCTCTTTGGGGTGGCTCCAGCCTCCAGTGCCAGCAGCACCAGCTGGCCCAACATCCCTGTGGGAGGGTGCCTTCCCTTTTTCCACGTCTCTTATGGAGTTGCTGTTCGGACAAGAGGTCCTGAGAAGCCCCAAGCTGCCCTGCTGCATTGACTGGTAGGAGAGTGAGGTGTTGGCTCTCACTGGGCTTTTGGTGGCACAGACCCTTCCAAAGGTTCATGGCTGTGACTGCAACCTCTGAGCTGTGATTTGACACTGGGAGGACACCAGCCACTGGTGTCTGTAGATGTTCTGCTGTTCATCAGGTTCTCATTAGAACCTGAGAATTTTTATGGCTGAAAAAAAACCTCCAAGATCACCAAGTCCAACCTCTGAGCACCAACATATCAACTAAGCCACAGCAGCAAGTGCTACACTGAGTCATTTCTCCGACACGTCCAAGGATAATGACTCCACCACCTCCCTGGGCAGCCCGTTACAATTCTTGACTTGATGAACTGCAGGTAAATTCTTGATATAAACAAGAAAACAAGAAAAAGACCTGGGTTCAGTACTCAGGAGAGGCCACCCAGTGGTTGCTGTCCTTCTGTGTAGCGTTACCTGTTTTATAGTGACAACAAAAGGAACTTCTAAAGCTTGGCTTCCCTTTGACGACCTGAGAATGAATTATTAAAACAACATTTTGTGAACCATACATTCTGTCTCACACGTATATTGTCTCAAGATAATCTGCCTTTTTGTATTGTGACATGAGAAGGAGAAGCGGCTTTGATTCCAGAGAAAATGCAAATTACCAAAAAAAAAAAAAAAAAGAAGAAAAGAACAAGCTGGCACTCTTTGTTGTATAGACAGGAGTTCCAAGAGACAAATTAAGCTGTTTTCTACTCATGTGACCTTGATGTGGCCAAGGGATTTTTTTGCCATCACACCCTCTGCTTGTGGTTTAACCCCAGACAACAACAAAGCACCACCCAGCCACACGCACCGCATTGGTTTAGGGGAGAAAATCAAGAGGATAAAAGTGCAGAAACCCACAGGCTGTGTTAAAGACAGAGACAGTTTAATAGGGAAAGCAAAGCAAAACAAAGAATTCATTCACCAGTTCCCATGGGCAGACAGTTGTTCAGACACTCAGCTTTATATGCTGAGCATGATGCCATGTGGTATGGAATATCCCTTTGCTCAGTTTACATAATAAAATGTACCTCATCTACTGAAATGTCCAATTGAAGAAAGTGACTGAAACTGAGAAAATATTGCATTTTTGGTTTATGGAGAAATCAGGTAAAAATAAACTGCTGTTGACTTCAAAAATATTACTTATGATTCCCTACTGTGACAATTCCTGGCTAAAATATCATGTCTTGGTTGCTCTGAATCCCAGTGACCTACGCCAGTCTATATATTTAAGTGTTAGCAAATAGATATTAAACAAAACCAAATATTTGATAGCTTTTTATGCATTAAAATGAAGAAAATGTTTTACATACTCTTCATTTGATTGTTCATTTTGGTGGTAGTAAAAGTATCACTTGTTGCATTTTCAGGGCTCTTCGAATGAAAAACACTAAGTATTTGCTGTAAAAAATTCTGCGCTATATTAGTGGGGGTTTTTTTTAATATAAACCTTAATTTATGACATATGGAAATGCTGATATATTCTTTTGTTTATTCCAAGCCTCAGAATTTGCCAGTACCTGTGAGATATTTGTTATTTCATAGTGATATTTCTTGTATCTGTCTTACTGTTTAATTGCACCGTTGCCCAGCTGTGTAACCTGGATCAATTTAAACTAATCGTGAAATTTCCCACATTCCTAATGGAGAGGAGTCCATGCCCTATAAGTTGAGGGGTCTTTAGGTGTTGTGTTCATTATTCAGCCTTTATCAGAATATTGGTACCTAGAAACCAATTATATGAACATGTGATGGTTAATAAATTGATAAAAAACTATTTAGATTCATAACATTTCATCAGTTTACATAATAAAATCAACTTAGTCTACTGAAATGTCCAATTCTAGATGGTAGAAATACGGTATTGTATGTACAGGTTCTGTAAGAAACGTGGACTGAAATGAAGGTGTAAATCAGTGCATAAAGAAGCACCTCTAAAAGTTTACGTTCTATTTTCTTTCATAGAGTTCTTTATAAAAAGGATAATTTCTTTGTAGATGTTCTCAGGTATGCATGTGATTTTGATATGAGGAGCACAATGGATTGCTTTAGTGTTTTTTAAGAAAAAGAGAAGGGTGTGGGTAATTGGTTATAAATATTGGGGGTTTTTTTACTTTTTGAGTGGCTGTTGCAATTTTATGACACATTTGAGTAAAAATAAACTAGAATCTTTGTCAAGGAAAAACAACCAATCTTTAATTTCACTGAGCCTGCTCCATTTCATAGGACTCAGACTCACCGTGGAGAAGTTTGCATAATCTATAGGACTAAAGCATCACAAAATCCCATTCACCACCTGAATTTGGACTATGATACATTTATAAGTGGATTATGATATAGCCTGCTAATTTCTACCACTAAAGTAATGAGTCAAAATCTGGTTCAATTCTAAAATTGGGTTATTTGATTTGTGATGGTGTTTATTTTTTGTATTTTTTTACTGGTGAGCATATTAAGCATTGCAGATAAATAGAAAAAGTTCTTTCCTGTAGGCTTTAGTTTTCAGGATTAGCACATTTGGTATTTTTTTTTTCTTTATGTATAAAATAGTAGGTGTCATTGCAGTGAATGTCTCAGCAAATTTCTCTTAAATCTTTATGCTTTTTCTTATGACATGGGCTTTACAGTATGGGCCCATATTTTTCCTTTAAAAAGGTAAAATCAAAACCAAAGAACTTGAAAAAAGTAATGTCATAAAAGCATGTACTACTGCTTCTTTTTACAAATATTTTTAATAGTTACCTCCAGCCACTGCCATTTTCCCAAGGACTAACAGTACAATTATTTTGTATGAGCTGACTTAGACTTATTTTCTCAAATTTCTAAGCAGGAAGGAGAACTGAGATTTGCAAAAGGAAAAGGGATTGCAGAGCAGTACTGTAATAAAGGATGGCAAGTAGCCCTATCACATAAAGCTGAAAGGTGGGAGTGGATGTTAAACTGAGAACCTTGCTTTGGCAAAAGAAAACAGTTTATATGGGGATTTAAGAGTTCATTGTAAGTGTAATTAAAATCGTTACAGATTGATCAAAAAAATTACAGTTACTTTTAGTCCAACTGAAATCATGCTAAAGCCTGCAGCCAAATTATCTGATTAATGCAGAAAAACCTCTTCGATAACAAAGTTTAAATTTTCATGCAAAAATTTGCTAATCCCCACCCTTTTCTTCTGCTGCTGTGACCACTCTTGAACTCCCCTCCTGATCGCAAAGGTCCGACAGGACAGGGCATAAGGGGTTTCAGCAAATGCCACGGCAGCCTGGCAGTGGAGTGGCTGCCACCATATCTCAGGCACATCTGGACGAGCCCATCCAAGTCCTGTGGCCCTGTGCTGCCAGGGAAAAAAGAGAAAGTCTGGGTTCTTTCATTAGGAAGTGCAAAACATTGTATCTACTGGGCTACAAGAAGCCTTTAAAATCTGTCTTTTAGTGTTGACAGGGTGGAGGTCAGATGGCAGGGGCCTTTGGTGTGCCATTTGTAGAAGAGTTTCAATTTAGAGAAAAAGGGAATTGTAATGATTTTTTGTTGATCCCTGACTGATATCCTCTCCCTCCTTTGAAAGCTCCCATTTCATTCATGTATTTGGCACAGAAATCAATCTAGTAGAGATGCAGCAAGGCTTCATAATCAGCTATTACAAACCAGACTGAGCCTGGCATCAAAGGAGAAGGGGAGTTTCACTGTTGTGTGTAATTTAACTGGAGACCCCAAGATGCTCCTCAAATATTACTTGGCCAGTTCTAGTGCCCCTTTTCTCTCACCCTTCCTGTATTACACTCCATCAGCCCATATGAAGTCACACAATAGAAAAAAATATCAACTGCTATGATTTAACTCTCTTACTTTCTACTATTTTTTCCCTTCTGGATTCTAGTTAAGCCAATGCAGAATTTAACAAGGATAAAGGTGCTACCTATGTTTGCTTTTCTGCTCCCTCACATTAATGATAACCTCTATATGTTTTAAATTTCATTAGCACGGTTTGATTAGGTTTGATCTGCAGCCTGGTAACAATTTTTAGAATCTACAAGTTCAATTAACAATCCATGTGTTTTATGTGAAAATGTGTCTGTCTATCACTCTTTCTAGCTTGACTACTGTAGCTGGAATTTCACGATAAGACTTTCCAAGCAACTATGAGCATCAGCAGTAATCTCAGTCAGAAATTCTTTATATTTATTAGTTCTTTATTTAAAAAGGCAATGATGAGGACTCATGACCACAGCATAACAATGTGTGGTTTTCAATTTCTCAGTGGTGTTTATACAAATGGGATCAATGTTTAAGTGAGGAAGGAATGTAAAAATATTCTCATGTTTAACTTTGTAGCTGGAAAAAAAACACTGTCTCGTTTAATTCACCAGTTGATGATCGCATACAGAAAAATCTACCATAGCTTTTTGTTAGGAGAGCAGATTCATTTAATAATAGGTAATATTGATTACTGGAAAGCCTGATGATGTTGAATGGCTGAAATCTTATAAGTATATAAGTACAATTTGAGAACAATTTCATGCATCTAATCCAAATATGTAATTCAGACAATATGAGAAACAAGTCTGCGGAGTAAATTGCAGTGGTCACAACAAATAAGATAATGGCCTCAATGGGGCGGTATTTACTGACTGCATCCTTACTACTGATGAGTCAGCAAGGCTGGTATTTGGAAAAAAAAAAAAAAATAAGGTTTTTCCTGACATTCAAGGCTCCAGAAAATCCAAGATAGTTTAATTGCTGTATTACACAATCAGTGAAATCAAAATGAGATTGATGCTAACCTGATCTTGAAGTATTTTGTATTAGAAGGATATTTGGGGAAGAGATTCAAGGTGCAAAGTATTATTTCATCCCTCCTTTTTGTTTGCTACAAGAGCAAGTTTTTTAAGCATTAGGGAACTTGAAGACTTGCAAAATTTCTCTTGTACACAAATATTTTCACAATCACTGCGTTCCTTTTTTATTTCTTTTAATTTTTTTTTTTTTTTTTGAGTGATTCGTTGTAGATTCCTGAAGTATTTCATTCAAAGGAGACCTGAGCTGGGAAGAGCAGCGACACACAGCTGCTCCAGTAAGAGGTGACATTCGTATGAGTAACCAAATGTCTAGACCATAAAAAATTTCTGCAACAGCAGATGACAGTCAAAGACTTTCAGAAACCACAAAGGAAAAGATAATTTTGCCAAATGAATCTTTGTAATGAATCTAGTTCTTCTGCTTTGTGCTCTCTCTCTGTCAAAATATAAAGCTAAATGCCTTTTCCAATGACTGTTTTGGCACTATTACGTCTTCTTTTCACTCCTTAGGAGAGCTTTTACCTTTAATTCTGGTGTATCCTGCTGTGGCCATGCCATTACTTAGCTATGACAAGAGTTTTAAAATTACAAACATGTGGGGCTGGGGTTGCTGCATTTTGCTTTAGCCTTTCAAAGTGCCTTGTTGATGTTAATATACAGCACTCCTGCTGTGCCATTTTTTCTTATTCTGACTTTCTTTTTTTGTTGCATTTTGCATGTGGAGCCTGAGTGATTAATATTTCATCAGTTCTTCAGTGCAGAATGTCACAAGGATGTGGTGCATTTGGCTTTTCTGGAGCTCTTTTGCCACTGAATTGTGACTAATAGATGGAACTGGACCTCTAATGGCTTCATGGGATCGCCATCAAATAGAAACAAACAACTGTTTGCCACATCATTAATCTAGATGAAGTTCATTAAATATTTTCATCTGCATTTTAAATGTTACCTTCTCTACAGTATATCATAAATTATTCTGATAATGTACACCCCTGACTTAATTCAATGTTTAATGTAAAATTCAATATACAGTAGCATAGTTTCACTAATGAAATGGTCTGTTGCAAAAAAAAAGTTAAATTTTTTTGTGAAAAACAATGTTTATCTTTATCTTTTGACTAGAGATGACATAAGGAAATGTATTTCAAATTTTTGCAATTTTAGAACTTCTGAATAAAAAATATGTGTGTGTACACACACGTATACACATAAATACCAGATGCTGGCAGCACAAACACTTCATCTAGAATATATATTTGTTTTCATAAGTTAAAGTAGATGTTTAGCTTGAAATCATCTTGTGCTTGTATTAAAAAACATCAGGAAGAAAAAACAAACTTTTCCCGATGTTTTTTATTATGAACATAAGATGATTATATAATCGAGCAACTTCAATTTCATTTCTTTCTAAAATGAAAGCATGCTTTACAGGTGTTGGTGTGTGATTTTTGACATCAGTTTTTCACATGCACATCAGATTGCAGGCTTGGGGTAGCCTTGCAAAATAGTGACAATGGTGATGGTGGGTGGCAACCCAGGGAGAGATCAGAATGCCAAGGTTACACGAGAAAAAACAGGACTTAAAAGTGGGGGGAAATAATCAGCTTAGCTAAATCTGCAAGAAACTCGGGCTGGAGGGCTCTTTGATTATATTTCTACCAGATAACCTGTTTGAGCTGGAGTATAAGTGGATAATCCACATAAGTGCTCTTATCAGAAGGCTTTGACTCTATGGAGTGATCTCAGTAGGATACAATTCCTGTACCAAAACCTCAGTGATCACATTAACAACTAAAAAAACCCAGTTAACACTGGCTTTTTAAGTTATATATACAAATAATTAATTTTCTGGTTTGCCCCTGTTTTGGTTAATTTTTGAATAGTTTCATAGATGTTTCTGCTCATTATTTTCAAAACCTAAACAGGGAGTGTTTAACAGCAGACCTGTGCCCAGGCTTAGCTGTGGAAGACACATAGAGAAATAAATCAAACTGTTCTCATATAAATTATTGAGCACAAACATATGAAAGTGATATAGTGTATATTAATATTTCAGAAAAATAAAGAACATTGAAAAATGAAGAGAAAAAAGATTATGAGTCTCCTCTCAAACTTTAACGTGATACCAGTACAATGAACTGCCTTAAGGATTCATTGTACTTTTCGCTATGATGTATCAAATAGAATGAAATAGGTTTTTTTTGACTATTATTTTGCTGAAGCCATTTCTAGTGCGATAAATTTTTCCTCCGAAATTCTTACAGGAGAATGTATTGTGAGAAATGAAAATCAGATTGTGTCATCAGCCTATTGGATTTGAAGGCAGGCAGACCCCCATCCCTGATGATTTTGGGTGATTATTGCACAGTTGCCTGGTAGTAGTAAGTAGTAAGATCTCCTCTTCTTCCACCTTTGACTATGTATTTTGCTACTGGAGGGAAAACCTGGCACTCTGTGTTGACAGTTCACATTTGAATAATTTTCTTCTTTACAGCCTCTACAACATTTCTTAGTGTTTGTTTGTTTGGTTGGTTTTTTTTAAATCTATCAAAGAAAAACAGGAAATTGTCTGATGGCTTTAACAGGCAAATGCAGTAATTCCAAAGTCTTTTACTCTTCTTGGGTGCTGTGAAAATTCTGAAAATGTAATCATTAAAAAAAGAAACCAGAATAAAGGGAGGTGACATGAGAACTGCTATGATGCTTAAGGAGAGGAGAACAGCTTGTTATTTTTAAATGTTTAAAAGCCGTGCTGTGCATCTTAACTTGGTGTCTCTGTTTTCATATTATCAGGGCTACATCTGCAGCCACACCGCTGAAGTAAATAGTACAGGAAGGAGTGCAGTAACTCAAACCAGCCAGGGAAGCGCTCCAGATGTCAGGCTGATGGGTGTTCAGCAGTGTAGATGTCCCAGTCTGTCCCTCACGAGTCATCCCACCCTGCAGCTGCAGGGGCAGCAACCTCAGTCGCAGAGGCATTGCTGTGTCAAGGGGCTACAGAGCCACGATGATGAAAAGTGTTTTATTGTTTAAGAAAAATAAAGAAAAGCTCCAAGCAGGAAATCTCCAGAGTGTCCATGCAGGAATAAACAAATGCTCTTGGCCAGGAGACGCTTCCATGAGGTGTAAGATTAAGGTTTAATTCCTCTCTCTGGATCATATGCAGAGCAGCACTTGTTTGAAAAACGACTAGTTTCCTGTTCAACTGTTTGGCTTGCTTCAGTGGTAAAGAATATATAAATTCTTTTTTTTTTTTTTTTTTTTTTTTTTTTTTTGGGTGTGAAAAAAAAAAAAAAAAAAAAAAAAAAAAAGGCAAAA
>VZTE01000365.1:2401122-2430424 GCA_013397775.1 Eulacestoma nigropectus | reverse complement strand
AGGAAAAAAAAAAAGAGAAAAGATAGGTATCTCTTTCCTGTAACTGTTTTGCCTTTTGGAGAGGTAAATCTGTATGAAGCTGAGGAAACAGCCAGCTTGTATTCCCTTCTTCTTGTGAATAGGCAGACAATGCGTTTCCCTGTGGAACTCCTTTACCTGCTAACTGCCCACTAACATGGATTTGACATGCCAGAGGCCTGCCTCTGGCTCTTGGCACGATTGTTTTGTGTAGAGGAATGCAGTGCTGCTAAAACAGGCGTTGGGACTGATGGCCACAGACACAGCCGTGGCAGTTGCACGCTTCTCTTTCCTGTTTCAACTGGAAATGGTTTACCCTTTTTTTGGCACAGCCACAGCCATAAAACTCCATTTCCATTCAGCATTCGGCCTGTTGCAAGCCTCGGTTAAAGTCAGTCCCTGGAGTTTTTAGTTTGGGGAGCTATATGCAGGCACTGTACTGAAACAACTACTGCATTTTATTAGAACAAGACAAATCTAATCTCATGTGATGCACTCTGCCATCACTTTGCTGTGCTACAACTGACGATGAAGCTTCAGATCTGTCTTGCTCCTGAGCTGAGCTTAATCTGAGCGTTCACTATGAATGTGTGTAAAACCCCATATCTCATTTCTAGCCTCCCAGGCTTTCTCTAAACAAATACAGTGGATTAAAATGCAAGTTCATTAGGTTAAAGTGCTTAATTATCTTAAAACTCTTGGTGTTAGAGTCAGATGTCAGCATTTGATTAGCACTGCAGGGAGGCTCTATAAGGAGCAAAATGGAAATAGCCATTGTCCTACTATAGTTAAAATGCTATAAATATGTAAATAAGGACACAAATATAGGTCTAGCTACACATGCAATATTTCTTAACTCTCAAATGAAATGATTAGCATAAGTTATTTTGGTGTATCCATATCTGTGATCCTTAATTATATCCATGCTACATTATTTAATATTCTATGACAAGTTGTCATAATCACATTCTTTTCAGTGTTGTTTATTACCTTCTTTACTTATTAAAGTGCCCTTTAGTTGTGTATAGAGGAAAAATTAATATCGTTTATTATTGACCCCTAATGCACCAAGATTTAGAGTTCTGAGACTCTCCCACAAGGTGTGTTATAAGGATGAATTTTAGCTCGGGAAAAGTACTCTAAAATGATTAATGGGCCACCACTCAGGGAAGAAATGAAAATACTGTGTCTTACCATAAGAAAACACAATTATGTTAAAGCAGTCAAGGGATCTATATTTTCACCTTCCTTGTTTCTTTGGCTTTCTTTGTTACTCAGAAAGAGCTGGTGCATAGGAAAGAGAGTAGAAGCTGATTTCCATGTGAGAAAGACCTGTGATCAGTGCCCTGTAAAGGCTTATTTAACAGGTGTGTATGGGAGGAGATGGGGTTTGATGGTTTTCAATGCTCTAATTGCAATTCTGTCCCTACAGTGAGAAAAAAAGTGTCGTGCAAACTACCAAAATCCACATTCAGTTTCATAATTCTCTTCATGCTCTTGAAAAGGAACAAAAACCCAGCTACTTAACAGCAGACAACAGGAAATGAAATAGAAAATGATTGTTAGAGTAATCTTGAGCTTGCACCTCCATGAATTTCTTTTATCTGGCTATTCTTAGCTTCAAGGGGCATCTGAGTATAATAATTCTTATTTCTTAGGGTTTTTTTTTTCTGTTTTGTTTTGAGTTTTGTTTGTTTGTGGTTTTGTTTTGCTTGTGTTATGTTTTTTGTTTGTTTTAGTTTTTTTTTCTCATACAAGGATTTTATTCTTATGCTGTGTTTATTTTCTCTTAAGAGCTTTCAATCCCTTTTCAATCCTTTCTTTAACCCGAGATGAAACATGCCACACAACACTGCACTGACAGTTTCCTAACAGGTGATATTCCAGGTGTATGAGTGATTGTGGTTTGCAAAGGCTTGGGCAATGGTAACCAAGCATGCCTTTGGTAGATGTGGCAGTGCCTGTTGCAAGCTTTAGTTTGTGCCAGGTAGTGCTGCATAAGAATTGGACGTGCTTTTGAGATGAAACATCTCATCTCTTCCGCTTGGATGCCCAGCGTTACGCAATATTCATGATGGGTCTGCTTCATTGAGGCTGAGGTATGTAATCTGAAGCTTCCTGCAGGATTTTGAGACCTGTTAACAGGGTGAGGTTCAGGCAGGGGGCAGCTTTCCAGTCTATTCCAGTCCCAAGCATGACAGCTTTGCTGTAGGAATATCTCACTTGCATATCTCTCTCTCTCTCTCTCTCTCTCTCTCTCTCTTAAGCGACAGTGTAATGAGATTTTTTACATGGCATCAAAATGGTTCTGTAAATAGCTAAGGCAAAATCTTGCCCCAGGGAAGTAAGCAGCAGTGCTGTTGGAGGGAATTACAGTCAAATGCAAGTATCTGGGCAGGTGGTCTCCCGGGAAAAAAATCAGGAGGCAGAGCTGGACTTGATCAAGTCACCTGCATCCATGCGTGAGTACCTCCAGAAAGAGAGAAGAGTCATCCATTGAACAATGGTTGTAGCTGTGAGTGCTTAATCCTTTCGATAATGATGGCTCTGTATAGAAATATATTGAAAGTAAAAAATCCTCCTGGTATATTTCTTTTTTTTTTTCCCCAAAAAATATTAATGTTGCTGTGACTAGAGAAAAAATAACAACAAAATATTTTCTCTCAAAATGTGTCTGGGAAAAAAAAAAATCTAACTGAAGGCAGAGATTGCAAGTTAAATGGTATCATCAACACCTTTTAATTAGTGCTTCTTAAAAGCATATTTGAATTATTTTGAAAGGTAACCTTGAAGATGTGAAATGACATCCCATGTTGCTCTTGTCTTGTTTATCCTCAACAGTTTTCAATGCTTGCAACTTTGGGCTTTAGTTTCTGCTTTGAGACCCTGTTTCGTCAAGTTCTATCTTGCGCTGCTGACTGCCTGAATTTTCTCACTAATCCTAGAGTGTGTTGATACGCTCATACTGCTGCAAATGTATTAACCTTTGAGTTTCGGTGGATGTTTATAATTTTACTCTCCTCTGCTCGTGGGAGGAAAGGGAAAACCAGAAGAGTGCAAGCAGTGAGATGGTTAACAGGCTCCAGGACAGATGTTCATGTTGTTCTAATTTTGACAAAAGTACATTGGCTTCCTGTGAAGCAAAGGATTGATTTTTAAACATAGCATTTGCAGACCAAGCACTATGTGGCTCAAGTCCAGCTCTCTTGAAAGACTTATTAACAGCCCCTCGCATTCTCTTTGTTCTTTGGAAAATCATCAACTGCTTCAGACACCTACTGTAGCTTCCTGGGGTTCCTATACCAGCATTCTATTAATGGTTGCTTCTTTTATCTATTGAACATTTATGCTTAATTATTTCATTTTTTTAGAACATTTTTAAATTATATTTATTAGATAATTGCAAGAAGTCACGATATTTTTTCTGTAAACAAAAATTTGCTTGCAATTTCTCAGATTATGCTTTTAAGAAATCTATTCCAGACCAGGTTTTTTTTAAGTGGGTATGACTACCATTGACAGTATCGTTATTTTGGTTTATTCTCTTTTATTTATTAATTTTTTTATTTATCATTACTAACTTATTTATGAACAGGTTTATAGAATTATCAGACATTTCAGTACTGACATCTACCACCTTGCTCTGATATGTGCCGTAATTTTGCAAGTAATAATAAAGGAGAAACATCAGGAACTTGTTTTTATGGGTTAGAGCAGTCCCTTGCAAAGTGAGGCTTAGGCCAACCTCCCAGTGCAGAGAGTGGCTGACACTTTCCCTGGCCACAGTACAAATCAGGCTGCACACCTCAGATTGTAGGATCAGGAATATTAAGAAAGTATTCTAGAGATAACACTTAAACCAGACTTGTTTTTAAGAGGCCATTGAATGCCATTGCAATATCTGTCTCTACTTATACACAAATTTCTATATAATCTATGTGCTTGCAGATATGTGTAAAAGGAATTAGAATTCTATTTTCACCATGAACACTCCTGTGTTTACCCTCAAACACTTAATAGTTAGTGAGCAAACTTTATTAACGTGATGAATTTACAGACATGCAAGAATAGCTCTAAGCCTTAGAATCAGAAATTTCTCTGTATCTGCATATTTGGCTATAATATGTTTTTTTTCAGTATTTACAAGTTTATTTATGTATTGTATGTAAAAGAAATTCCCCTTTCCCCTTAATCTTTTTGTGTGCTCAATATGTACATTCATCATCAGCTGCAATAATGTAAACACAGAGTAAGTCTGTTTAGCTTTCTATTTCTATTTCCAAAACACATATATTTTTCCAGTAAATTTTTAATACACTATTGTCTTGAGTTAAATCTGTAATTGAGCACATATTTAAAGGAGTGTTTGGTCTCAGATAAAAATTGAGGCAAAACCTCATAATAAAACAAAGCAAAATATTGTTTTCTGCCACTAAATTCCTGACTTTCTTGATTTGCAGAATAATTTTCTAAAATTAATCTAATGTTTCAGTTGCATTCGCTCCTTATTCACTCCTGTATTCAGAGTTACTCATGTTATTACTTGCAACATATTTTAAGCAAATTGACTGTAGTTTACAGATGCTGAGAATCAGTCTTGGTGAAGGGGTCACCTATAGGGAAATGTAGGGAACATCACGTTTCTGTTCTCTGTCAAATCCAGTGTTGTTAACTACTGTCTTTTTAAAATGCCCTCCAAGATAAAATTGTCCTTATTCTGAAGAAATAAGTAATGCCAACATGTCAGAGCAATTTACCATGGCTTTCTAAATGGTTTTCCTAGGATGTGAGCAGCTGTGCAGTATTTTTATTGCATTCTTTTTCTTTTCTTTCGATTTAATTTCCATATATAATATTGTAGAACATGAAGAAAAAGTGCCTGTGAAACTCAAACTATCCTGAGGATAGAGCTGCCTGTCTTTTTCCAAGATTCCAGGGATCATTTCAGAAAGGAAGTAATTCTCAGTGTGATTTCTTCTGTCTCTCTCTTGTACTTCTTATTTTTGTTTCAGAAAGTTACTTTTCTTTTTTATAACCAGTGAAATTGGTCCCATTTTATCACAATTTAGATCTTCTAATGCCCCACAGCCGACTCAGTCTGCAGTGTGTTATGTTTGACATACTTGAGTCACAGCTTAAATTCAAATTTTTGTCCCTGTTTAAGAAGGCAGAAAACCCTGCTGGCATAAATTGACTAAACCTTACTGCCTAGATAAAAACTTCACACCTTTAAAACTGAGTAACACCAGTGTGCGAAATTCCACCATGATGGACTGTAATAGAACAAAATGTTCCTAGGAGGCCTGGCTTTCTTATCAGTTTTATTATTTTTCATCTCTTACTGAATCACAAAATGCTGCGTGTGATTCAGATCATTTATTCAAACTGCTGTGAGAATGGTCTTTCAAAGCAGATTTTAGGATATTTAATTTTATTATTTTACTGTAAATATATAAAAACTTGAAAATAAACAGTAGGAGAGGCGTGGATGAATGACACAGGTGTTTTATATATCAGAGCCATTATGCTTACACTTACACTGGAATGGGAATAGAGGAGGAAAAGGCCAGATATGATTCAGCCTATAAGCAATTTTTTTGTGGTGACTAATAATTAATAAAAATAGGCAGCCATAATTGCCATACCACTGCTGTTATCCATCCTTCTCTCAGGGTAAATTACAAAGGAAATTTTTCTCCTCTAAAGTATGGAGTGTATAGCGCTTTTTTCCTACCATCTAATGAGGTTCTCTGAAAATCATAATGCTGGGGAATGCTAGAGGTATGGATAAAGCACATTTAAACATATATTTACAGTAAAGTATAAAGAAGGCAAAAAGAGAGATTGATTCATACAGCCTGAGCTTTGGCTAGGGAAATGTTTCTGTTGCTCGTGCAGTGCCCACAACTCAGCCAAAAATGATCACCTGCAGAAAACCACGCTTCGTAAGTTCTCAAACAAGCAGAACATTTTGTGCCCTGCAGCTTTTTTTCTTTCATGAGAAAGAGACCGTTTCACGAAGCAGAGATCATTTTTGTGTGTGAAAACTTGTTAAAGGTAAAATACCCCCCAACACCAGCACCCCCCCCAGTGCTAGGTACTGAAAGCTTCAGACATCTGCTGGCTGAGTGCTGCAGCACCTGACCTTAAGGGTACCTGAAGTTGAGAATTAAGGCACTAAGAGGTCTAGTCCAGGGAGATTCTTGGTAAGTCAGTTTATCTGCAGGCCTTGGGCACCACAGTCAGGTGACACCTTCAGCAACATCTGCAGCTCACAGCTGGAAATAGGATCCTAGGGAGTGTAAATCCTTGGCCACGGTTGCTGTTCATGATCAAAGGTGTGAGTTTACACACACGGCCTCGCCTTGCAATCCCCATAAACTGAGACATTAAAATACAAATTTTTTAAAAGAATTGTGTGGTTTACCCTCTGTCATGGACACCTGAGCCAAAAGTGATCCCAGCCTTCTCCATGTGATATCCACAGCTATAACCATGTACCACATTTCCATTTAACATGAGACCATTATTAAGAAAATGTGGTGGTTGTGTTTATATATACACAGAGTTCATAAATGTAGAGTAGTCTTTATCAGATTTCGTAATGTTTAGAGTGTTTGCTCAGGAAGTGAAAAGTTTTAGCTATTCTAGAATTGCCCTGCCCTTTCTCTCATTTCAAAGTTGTTCCAGATAGCAGGGAACAAGTGAGGCTGGAGGAAAGGGGCATTCCCTGTCCCCTTTCATTCGGTGCCAGGAAGAGATCTGTCAGCTCCAACACAATTTCCAGCCAGTGCACAGCGTACCTAGGGGGAAGGAGTTTTGGAAGCCAGTGGCTATAAAACACCTGCTTTGCTCTGATTAATGAGATTTTCCCGCTGCCACCACCACACCATGAAACATCTTTTTGTCTCACAGAAACTCAGTTACGAGTGTTGCATACTGATTTACTGGGAGAAAATATGATTTCTCCCAATAAATATTTTCTAGTGAATGATAACAGTGGATTCTGAAGAGCTTTGTAAGGTTTAGGTTTTACTTTTAATTAACTAGTGTGAGGCAAATATGAATCCATAGGCAGTTAATAGAATAACACTTTTTGACTGTCAAGATATAAGTAAACATTATAAAATAAATTCAGTGTGCCAAACAGAAAAGTCTCCCTTAGCTGGTATCACTGTGAAGAAATAGCAAATCTAAAATCTTCTGAATGAAAATTCGTGAAGGTTCAAGTATTCCGTGTATTTATACATATATTTACAGATTTATACATGGATGTTCATAAATTGAGGAAAATATGGATTCCTTAGCTCACAACATTTTGTATTATCTCATGTGAATTTCATGGTGCAATGTGTTCAGCTTAGAACTCTTAAGTGTCTGCATTCAGTGAAGACATTTGAAGGAGCAAGAGTTCTTCGATGTAATTCCTTAAGAACAGAGTTCTTGCAGGTAACATCAGCTTTTCTCATATTAAAACAGAAAGCTTTCAAGATGAAGAGATGTTGCAAAAAATTATTCCAGACTAGGAGAAAATAAAATACATTCTAATGTCCCATCAGATTTGTTGGTTTTGTACCACAGTAAGAAAATGTGGACTGGCAATAGAGTATAGAAATAAATAAGAAACAAGAAAACAAGGCGAACTTTTGGAGAACTAATTTTAATTTTAATATCTTGAGAGCACAATACATAGGAAATCATATGTAATCCTAGGAATTAGTATGATATGAGGCGTTTAGCATGAACAAGATAGCACACAGACATTTTCCAAGTTCAGGGAAGCTTCAGCAGCAGCAAGACAGTAGAGAGTGGAAAAAAAAGCCCCTGTACTCAAAAGAATGAGATGAACAGTTTCAGAAGACAGAGAAAAAGCAGAGGAAGAAAACAGCACAGGATTCAGGGGTTTGTCCCTGAAACTGAAGTTGCTGGCATTGTTTTGCCCAGCGTTTAGAGACCTTCATCAGAAATCCCTGTCTCTGGATTGAAGCCCCTGGCAGCAAGGGAATGTTGTTTCCCCTGCCAGTATTAATGTTATGGAAGTTGTGCTGAGTGAGCCATTTCCAGCATAAGTAGAGCCTTTTTGTTCTTTTATGCAGGAGACAGAAGAGATATCCCTTGCAACACCCTGTGCAATTCTTGTTGCCTTTGTTCTGGAAGATTAAGTGAAAGTGCAACAGAGTGATTGGATAAGTGGGAGCCTTGCTTACAGGGACAAAGAAAGGGCCTAACTAAATAAATGTAATGTTTAAATGTAGAAAAGACAAGCATGGAGTAGGGGGAAAATCCTCTCAGCTAACAAATAACACTTGTCAAAAGACAAATAGAGATAACCTCAGAATATATGAATTTATGAGGAAAATTAAAAGCAGCTTTCAAAGTCTCAGAGCAATGAGACAGGAAATAAAGGTGCTAACTAAGAATATTAGTTCTGCCACAGGACTGTAGAGGAAAATGTTTGATATACTTCCTTAAACCAGGAGAAGGTAAATTTCAGCCTGTTTCCCATTTTCTTGGCAGTTTGAACTTGTATCAGAGTATTTCGGGTAATTACTTTGGAAATCGGTGTTTCATCTGGGTAAGTACTTTGGAAATCAGTGTTTCATCTTTCAGCAAAAGTGTCTGTGTTTGCCTTCCCAAAATCTGAAATGCATGTTTATGTTTAAGTGTGTAGACTTTAACCACTTTCATGTAAACAGATCAATACGCTAAACATAATTAATGTGACACTTATGAACGTTTTATTTTTTGCATGGAACACAAACAGGTTTTGCAAGAAGATTTTCAAGATATTTACTGGGTGTTTAAAGGTTATTTTAAGTAGAATTATCATTCTTCAAAACAACCTGTTGTTTAAATGTAGACTTTGAGTAAACCCTATTCTTATATCCTGTTAGTAGTAAAAATTCAGATCACTAAGGTTTTTTTAGATAGTCACATAATTTATTTCTGCAGACAAGTTAATTGAATAACAAGGCTACTAACATAGCTGCTGTCTTCCAAACTTGTTAATTCTGCCCACTATCTTTGTGATTTCATTGGAATGCTGGTGATTACAGTGGTTACAAATTAATTTATGCTTTGCAATGAATTTTATTCACAGGGAATTGCAATGATAACTGTATCACTGGTGCCCTGTCTTTCTATAAGGCTTTTCATTCAACCTTTCATTATGTAGCCACATTCTTTAAATGGGCAAATGTATTTTCAATTATAAACATTAAAGTTATAGGTATGGGAGAAAAGGAAAATTGCTAGTGCATATTTGCTTATACAAGCAGAAGGTCAGACCTTCATTATCTCTTCATTATTCTCTTTGGGAATTTGACAGAGGTTATTTTACTAGTAAGATAATTAGCATTGCAAAAAGTTTTATGTATTTTTGGGCTAATCTTTCGTCTGGCAATTTATTTTCATATTCATGGAAAATTACTTGTTGCTTAGGCCTAATTTTTTTTTTTTTTAATTAATGAGACTATAACAAGACAAAAATGGAACAATAGTAAATTCATAATTTTGAGTATTAAGTCTGGACCGCAAAGAAATTCAGTTTACTGAAAACTGTGCAAAAACTGCAAAAATCCATCACTGAAACTCTGGTTTTCGGAGTATTATATGTGTAGTGGAAGTAGAACAGATAATTAATTTCTCCCTACAGCAGTCTTAGTTCTCCAGACTTATAGATTTCTCCAGGTGTTGTTTTTCTTGCACAGCTTTATGCCTTTGTTTGCTCTGCATTCTTGGGCTGTATTTACGTGGTCTTTGTTGTTTAAATGCTCAAGTTAACAAACACCTGACAGCTGTGCAGTAGGAACCGAACCCACTGCAGAGCCCAGGAACAGATCTCGTGGTGCACATCCATCAAACTGGCACCTGGAGAAACCTGGGAAGGATTCTGTGTCTTAATGAAACTTTTGACAACACTGCAAGTGCCTTCAGAGGTTTGTCCCTGAGTGGAACGTAGGAAAAGTTAACAGATTGGTTCCCTTCCTAATTTATCATTTGTCAGGCCTTCAGGTACCTATACTTTAATCCTGAATTTTTCATTTTTGGATATTCTGGACTTAATTTTCACACTCTGTTGTGGCAAAACAAGAATAAATCATTACTGGGAGCAGAAATATCTTTTTTGCAGAAATAATGGAAAAGAAAGAGACCTTTTTTTTCATTTGGGCAGCCATGGTTATTTAATCTCATACATTTTTTGGTTTTCTAAGTAAATGGGCTGGATTGAGTAAAATCAAGTAAATTGTTTACTGATTTTGGTTTTGCTACTGTGTTTGTAAATTTATGTTATCTACAATTTCAGATTGTTTAAATTCTTTAAAAAAGGCTTCTAATGATATTCTATTTGATAATGAAACACCTTAGAAAGGTACAAAATTCTGAAAAGGACTGAGAAAATCTCTAGTCTGGCAAAAGAACTGAGTCTTGTTAAGCTAAAAAGTATAATAACTGTAACCTTTTCTTTCCCCCCCCCAAAAAAAAAACTATAGGAAACTTCTAAAAGAAAGGCTAAAATATAGTCTCATTTTTTCATCATTTTCCAAAGTGGAAGAATAGATGCCATGGTTTAAGATAAAAGTTGTAAAGATGTTAAACTTTAATAACAAAAAAAAAGCTAAGGTAGTATATTTCTTTATGTATGCAAAAATTATCAGTGTTTTTTTATCCTCACTAAGAGCCACATAAGGTTTGAATCTGAATTTAGGAAAAAAGGAAAGAAACACCCTAAATAGCACGTGCTTTATTTGAACACTTAAATAAGCAAATACAATTTCACAACTTCTGTTCCTGTTATCAATTTTTATTAGGATCCTTCAAATATCTGAAAAGGTGGCCAGGTGCCTACTATCTGAACGTGGGTTCAGGGTTTTGATCTCTGGCTTAGATTTTATTTGTGGGGTTTTTTTACCTACTGATGAAACATCTGTGAGGAAACTCAATGAAATTGAGAGATATGGGCAAATATCACATAAAAAATGGATGATCATCTTCCAGAAATAAAAGGGGTTTTGTTCGATTTTGCAAGCTCCCCTTACTGTTTTATTAATATTAGTGGACTTTGAAAAGAGTGATACTGTGAGATACAATATTACTTTGTTTTTAATATTTTAAAAATAAAACATATCTGGGGGTTTATACTTCAAATTATGGGGTATGTAGCTTCTTCAGTGTCAGCTGGTGCTCCAATTCCTCTTAAATTTTGGCATTTCCTTCTCTGTTTGCCTTCTCACTACTTCATTTGCCGTCATTTTTTCCTGGGGATTTTCTCCTTGTTATCTTCATCTCTGCTTTTGGTCTTTCTGTTCACTTTCCTGCACTGCTTCCCATTTTTCTCTTTCCCTTTTGAGCCTGTTTTCTCTCCATTTTCTGCTAAGTTTCTCATCTCCCACTCTCCCTTCAGTTCTTGCTTCTACTTCACTCACAATTTCTTCAGTTTCTCATTTTTTGAATTAGTCTCCTTTTTTCTTCTTCTACTCTTGTTATTTGCTTCTTTTACGTAGATCTTAGAACTTGAGGTAACAGCTCTGCAGTCACTTTCTCGTCAAAAACGTCAATGTTATTTTAGCCATATTGTCTCTATAGATGCTGATAATCTGGCTCTTGCATTTCTGCTTTTCCCCACCTTGTCCATTGCATCCTCTGCAGGGAGCCTTAGCGAAGGTTTTCTTTTGTCTCCTGTTTGCACTCTGCCTTGGAGCCAGTCACTGTAAACACTGCAGATACCATGAACAGTAATTTTCCAGGCAATCCCATCATCATTTCAGGAAGCGATCCCAGCATGCTGGTTTCCCATGCATAGTTAGTGTGCCTTCATTCACGATACACACATGATTACATGTCTTTTTCTGCGGTGCTGTCCCATTTCTATGGTAACACTGCACATCTGCCATTTGTGTGTGATGGAGATTCTGGCAGGTGGGGCCCTTTAGCAGATCAAAATACCTGTAATATGCAGAATGTTTGAAGAAACTAAACAGCAGTAACTCCTTCATTTAGTCCATAAACTAAATGGAGTTTAAACTGTATTTTTATAGTCTTTTTTTTTTTTTTAAACCATCTGCTTAAATATGGTCAAAGAACAGAATAAACACATTTTATATTCATTCTGTCTAAATAATAATATTTTTTTCCTCAGGCAAGTTCTTGGATGATAGCACTTCTGTGTTTAGTATTGAAATCTTGTCTAATGCCTGTCTAACTTGTAATGCAATACTTCCCCTGGAAAGGGGAATATGATGTTATCAGAGAATGATTAGGTTTGGAAAAGACCTCTAAAATCACCGAGTCCAACCATCACCCTGCTCACAAGTAATGCCAGAACTAAAATTAGAGTCAAGTTTCCAGACTCTAAGACACATTTTAAAACCTTCAGGTCTGTGTGGCAACCTGTTCCTGGCATAGATATGATGATTCTTATAATTCTGCTGGAAAAATGCTTGAGTGTGCACCTTATAGCTGTGTGTGCTATTTCACTCTGCTTTTTGGTTGCTAGTGCTGTTTGAGACCTGATTCTGAGACTCTTAAATGGGACAGCTCATTAACTTACATGAATAAATATTAAAATCACAAAAAATGAAATAAAAAAATAAAGTCAGCATTTAATTTCTTCTACCAAAACAAAGCATTAAACATCAAACATGTTTTTATTTTTGAATATGTTCTAAAGAAATATGATAAAGTTATAATGTCTTTGATTATTTTTTTCTCACATTCACCATCATTAAGATAATTAGAAATGTTTAAATGGATGATGTGGGTTTAATAATGTTTTCTCAAATACTTCACCTCTCTAAGTCTGAATCATAAAGTTGACCATCTTTCTCTGGGTTAGAAAACGATCTAAGAAAAATATTCTGAAATGTAGGCTCTGAGGATACCAACTTTAGCTTTTCTGCTGATATTCCTTCAGTATCTTAGAACTTGATGTAACTACTTTGCAGTTCCTTTCTTGCTAAAAATTTCAGTGTTTTTTTATCCGTACTGTCTTTATAGATGCTGATAATCTGGCTCTTCCATTTCATTTCTCCATTGTCTATATATTTTTTTAATTATTATTTTTAAGCTAATTGTGTTCTTTTTTTCTCTCTTATCCTTTCATTATAACTTTATTTTATCCCTGCCTCCTTTTCCTGATGAGACAGAAAAGTGCTGGTTTTTTGGTTTTGGTTTTTGTTTTTTTTTTTTTTTTTCAGAGTAGAATATTTTTTGGTTGATGGTGGATAAATTCAAGAATGGAGTGGACCTGAGCATGAAGTTATATAAATCTGAGTGTCTAGTCTTTGAACATCTGTTATATATCCTATCAGATGTCCTACTCCCAGTGCAGTTCCAAAATTATCAGGCTCCTCTAAGTCAAAGCTAAAGGAAAGAATGTCTTTCACAGGTACTCAGGCTAACCCACAGGTAATAGGTATTGAATTATGTCAGACTGTAGTCTCTTAAGAAACATGGGTGAAAAGTCAAAAAATTCAGTCAAGTGTAGCAGAATACTCGTGAGAGTCTATTGAATATCCACAGGGATATCAAATAAAGCAACAGTAATGAAAATGGAGCTATGTACGGGACCTCTGATGACAGAATTAATGAATAACTGAGATTTACTGGCTTCTGTTGCATTGCATCTAGGTTTGTGTAGAGGAACAGTATTGATCTGTGAGAAAGGTTTACCAGTACAATTAATGTATTTGTGGCTGTATCCAGGTTCCCTGTGTGTTAGTTGGACTGGCAGTATGCGATGGCAGAATAATTGTGCAGCGCACTGAAGCATATTTCAGCTGAAAGAGCAGTGCACTCAGGTGACTGGAATACAGCTGCATTTCCACTTCAGGTGAAGGAATAGCTTCACCAACTTCTGGAGTGGTCCCTGCACCAGCCCTGTGCTCTGTAGATCACCCTGTCTGCCACCAGCTGTGTTCCTGCTTGGGGTGGTTGATTTGGCTTTAAATAGCAATGACAACAAAGTAACTTTGGCTTAGATTCACTGCTAAGTGTGCTAAGTGAATTTTTTCCAATGAGGAAACATCAACAGAAACAGGAAATGATGAGTCTATACATAGTCAAAGGTAAGGAATTACTCTTAACCTATGTTATGACCTTAATCAAAGCAAGCCCCTACGAGGCAGATGCCACACAGCTGATATTTGAACAATTATGGGTACCTTATCCCATCCATCAGACCAGCTAGGAGGGCTTCCATAAAGCCTTTGCTGCTTGTGAATTAATGTGATAAATTGGCATTATTCTAAATGCTATTTCCTTGAAGATTTGTTTGGCATGTCCCAAAATTTCAGGCCTAACTTCTTGATGAGGTAAACTCAGGGAAGTCAGTGACATTTCATCAAGTTACGTGTAAATCTGGTGTTCTGTCTAGTAGGGTTTATGGTGTAATAACAATAAATAGAACACTCAAGTGGAAAAAGTGAGGAGGACTTAATTTGAAGCTAAGTAGTCAGAGTCATGTTCTTAATGCAGTTTTTATATAAGCACAATGACATTTATGCAAAGGTTTCAACATATCAAAGAATGCCTTAAAATGAATAAATTTTCAGTCCTCTAGAAATCAAGAGAGACTTTGCCATGAAATTTGAGAAGACCAGGATTTCATAAAGTACAAGAAAAAGTATGACGACATTTTCTAAGTGTCGTTTTTTAACATGAGCCTCAGTAAATGAGGATGCTGCTTCATTATTTTCCTGTTTTGTCACAGACTGAATTGTCCTTTACCTCTAAGTATCAATTATAACTTCCTTCAAAGAGTCAAACACTAAGATGATCCCTTGTGAAACTAAAATTTGCAGAACAAATTTGTTCAGCTGTTATTGTCTGTCTAGTTTACACACAGCTCTCTTGATCCACAAACCCAGTCCTGGTGGGAAGGAGATGTTTCTGTGTAGTATTCTGTGTCATGGAATGCAAAGAAATGATTAATCAATGAATCACACAGTAAATAAATTAGATGATTATATTCTGGCACTTATGCCATGGGCATTTTTTGCGCACAAAGAGCAGGATCCTTCTTCCAGAAGGGACATGGGATTGTTCAAGCTCATCTCAATTCAGCCTCAGGCACCCATGCTCCCCACTGGCAGCTGAGTATTTAATTTCTTGGAGCATTTCTATTACTAATTTGTCTAACAGAAACAACCATCCTAAAATTATCAGGTCTGCTCTTGTAATCAGGATTACATTATTAATATCTGTAAAATCAATCAGATCAATTCTTATCTGTGCTAGGTGAGAATTTTACTCTGCCAGTGGACAGAATAAAGGAAAAATGCTTCTTTCAAGGCATGCATATGATGACTGTCTCTACTTGGATGTAAACATTTGAATAGAAAATGTCATAACTGGCCTTGAGCTTTGCATGAACATGCTGCAGAAAAAGCATATTCTGTTACATGTGGCTAAAAAACTTGTTGATGAAATCAGCTATAAAATGAGAAGGTTTTTTGGTTTTTTTTTTCTTTTTTTAATGATAAGAAAACATGGATTAAAATCTCTGGGGATACACAGCAGAATCTACACTGGCAGCCCCTCCTTCCCCCCAAGCCAGATAAGAAAGCCTATTAGGCAGATGGTATCACACATGAAAAAAGTGATCAAGCTGTGAGCAAGAAAGCCAGATCTACTTAGTGTGATAATTAGAAAAGAAAGAGCCCCAAAGGAAGTAGAGAACAATAAAATATAATATCACAGCTGGAAAATGGGGCAGAGATTGTATTTTGGATCCAAGAATAGGTCAGATCAAGACAAAATGAAGGAATGACAATGAAATTAGGGGGAAGAATTTGGGGAGAAGGTGCCTATCAGCTTTTGAGATTGCAGTTTACTGTGTCACTGAAAACAGGACTGATCTGATTCCTGTCTGATGCCAGTAGCAGTTCAGGAATCTGAAGCAGAACACTCCTACTCAATTTTTATTTTTTTTTTAATTCTGTGCTCTGCCCAGCAAGTCATATTCTGTATTTGCTTGTCCTATGTATATGCATGGTGAAGAAACCCATTTACAGCCAAAAGCTTTAACTCAGTTCATAATTATACTATAAAGTGGTTTTGTAGATAAAAATTCAACATGGCTTAGTAGCCAAAAGATAGCCGCTAAGTTAGATCCATGTTGTTATCTCAGAGAATAATCGCATTTCAGGGTATAAAATCTTAAAAAAAAAAAAAAAAAGATAAAAGCCTCACCATCTTTATAAGTTGTTTGAAAATAAATAGGAAAAAATATGAAACAAAAGGGGTTTTTTCTCCCCTTCTCAGCACCTCAAATTCTCTTTTCAATTACTATAGAAAAGGAATTTTCTCCTCACAATGGTAAAATATTTTATTTTTTCCCGTCACTGCAGCAGAGGATTTTAACACTTCTAAGTATTCAAAAAACCACTTCAATATTTAGCAGGCATCAAAAGCAAGTGCTAGACTGCAGTGCACAAGACAACTCCATCAAAATGTGCACAGGGATCAGCTCTCCCAGAACCCAAGGCACATGGACCCACGCAGGCATTTTATGGCTTTGAACTTTTCTGTAGATTTAAATAACAAGCACCCTGCCTCCTCCATGTCTTGCCATTAAGCTATGGTTTTATTGTAACTAAAAATATTATTTTAAGTGTCTAGGCAGCTTAATTAAAAAAAAAAAAAATAAGCTCATCAGGCTGACCTTTAGTTTCACTAATATTGCTGTTCAAATAACTCTTGCTTCAACATTGCACTTCCAGACAGTCCTAGCTTTGGCTTTTAAAACAATTAAGTGACTACTGGCTCATTCTCCTTTTGAAACTCATGTAGCTCCAGAATGAACATTCATGGCCATTAAAAAAATCCACCTTTAAACTCCTGTTCAACTCTAAACAAACTCCGTGGTAATGTCTCCATTGGTTTGGGAGGGAAGATTCTTTTTTGCAAGGCTGCATTTATGACGCAGACATTTTCAGCCAATTCACACCAGTTCAGGTCTATGCTTTCATGGGTAGAGAGCAACAGCACTGGCTTGCAAGGTTAATAGCAGAAGTCTCAGAGTGGGCAATAACGATTCTTCCCTGTGGGAACTCCCTTTAGTCTTGTAAATATTTTTTTTTCTCTATTAGAGGAGACATGTTCATTCATAAAAGAGATAGTAATGCCTCAGACCCTTTCAGTGCTGTGGTTTGAATTTATTTATTGTTTTTGTGGAAAAAGATGGAAGGAGGTGTACTGAATGAGAGCTAATTATGTATTGTACAAAAGGGCAGTTTCTGTCAGTTTTAAATTCTTCCCTTTGGTTTAGCTCAATTTCCTTTCCCTCTGTGGATATTAGCAGAAAAAGTAAATAACCTCTTTGTGTTTATCTTGGCACCATATACTTTTATGAGTACTTCTGGTAACATTTCTTATTTATTTTTTATACTTAAACACAACATTTTATTTTATTATTTTATTTCATTTTATTTCATTTCATTTTATTTTATTTTATTTTCCGGGCCTTTTTTTCGTATAAGCTTTTGTTTCCCTCATCTTTGAATGTCCTGCTTGAATATTTCTGCTTTCTCTCATTATTGTTCCCTTTCCTGGGAAAAGAAAACAAATATTAAAGATAAGGAGTAGTGGAATGCTGTTGATTATTTTTCTCTTTGTTTTGATTGGTTGTTTATAAAGGAAGGAGATTTGGGGGAATTCTTAATACAGTTATTCCTTTTGCATGTTTTGTTTTACTTCGTTTTGTTTTAAAACAAATTTTTACTTGCTCCAGGCAGAATGTTTTGCAGATTCATATTACAGAGTGAAGAGAGAGCCTTGAAGTGCTTTACCAGGTATTGCATAGGAAAGCTAATGAAAAAAGTTTGAACCTGTACCCACGTCTCCCATACAAATCTTTATTATTTTTCACAAACATAAACACATAAAAATGTTTTGTTGATCCTTCTGGGTCCCTTCCAGCTCAGGATCTGATTCTTCTCAGGCTGAATGGAAACATGACACATGTAGCAATACCAGAAATGGCTGCTTCAAAATTATGTAACATATCCACTTAAAATGTTTTCTTGTGGCATTCAAAGGTTCTGGTTTTGTTGACACATGGGCAAATAGGAAAACCCATTCTTGGACTACTCTTTTTTCACCCTAGAGTAATCTCCAAAAATTCTTCTTGCAGCACTTAACACCTGTTTCTGACTTCATTTTTTTTCTTAGCTTTATGTTATAGAGGTATAAAATTGGCATAAAAATAAGCATTTATTTATGTTGAGGCAGATGCAGTTTTGCTTCACACTCACTCCTTATGGTTGGCCAGAAAACACACACTTCTGCTGAAGATGAACAGGACTATAGGAAAGGTTTCTCTGAAGGCTGTGGCATCAGTAATCTGTTATTCTGTGGGAGCACAGAGCTCTTTGCAACTCAGAGAAATTGTTTTTCATGCGCTTATTTTGATAACTGTTTAGTAATAGATCGTAATAAAAATTTAGCAATAATTTAGTACTAGCAGTAAGCAGGAAAAGAAAGTTCTACATCTCATTCTATACAAGTGAAGCAGGAAAATCAATCACATTTGAAAGGCACTGCCTTTATTTCAGCCTTTGATTGGACTTCATATTTTTATTCTAATGCAAAAATAAGCAATTTAATATTCATTAACTTTAACCATATTTCTGTTAGATTTTTTTAATGTTGATCAGCGTTTTAAATCCCACAGAAAATCCAAAGAAAATTACACATTCATGTATTTATTTACATGATATTTGAAAAGCATTGAATAGGGAGGGAGAACGGAGCAGGGGCTTGCTTATTGTCAAGTGAGGTGGTGCCTGACCAGAGAAGCAACATGAAATAGGTTTGTCTGTACCTGTTGGTAAGAGATTTTTATGTTGCAAGTAAATTCTGTTCCTGTAAACTACAATAAATAAAATATTTCCTTTTAATACTCCTGTAATGGGAAAAGTTTAGGTACCTCATTCATATGAGAGTGATAATGTTACTCCAAGCCATAGACAGCAAGGCTGTATCATTCAGCTGTAGTCAAAACACAATTCAGATGCTTTTATTGGAATGAAACAATTATCCCCTTGCTAGTGTCTTCTAGAGTAATGAAAAGTTTCTACTTTGTAATATTTTACACTCTGTGTTATCCATATTTATCCTCCTGACTGATTGTTTATTCTCTGTAGCCAACGCTACGTTCTCTGTACTACGCTTTGCTACAGAAGTAAAGTGAAAATGCTACAGAAAATGCTGCTTTGGAGCTCTGATTTTCTCAATTTATGATGCTTTTATATTATTTTGTGTTTTTATGTTAGTTATTATTATTTATTTGTACATTTATATGTTATTTTTGGTTAAGAGCCCTGTCTGTTAAAGACTTTCAGAGGTGTTTTGCAAAGCAGGGATATTTCCATTAGGGATCACCCACTGGTGCTGTTTTCAGCCTCGTGTTCCCTGATGACAGCTGCACATACTCACCCTTGCTTCAGTTTGCTCTTTTCCTCCTCATTTCTCATACTTCATGATTTGTGAAAACCTCTGATAAAGGCTCCTCAAAGTCAACAGAGCTCTTCATTTATCTCAGTTAGATTGCTTTTGTCACCCATTAGTCCTGACAAGGCCCAGCTTTCAAAGCAGGCCACGAAATGCTCTGTGAATGTCAGAGGTGTGCTGCTGGACATGGTTCTCTTTGAATATGCAAACTGACGTGTTCTGTGTGTTTCTAGGTGGAGTCAGTACCTTAGCTGTTTTAAAGTGATTATAACTTGTTTTTTCCATGATTTTCTGACCCTTCTTATTTTCTTTTCCTTACAATATTCCAGCAAGGAGTTCCTCTAAGCTCTTATGTCTCCATAAGAAAACATCATGAACTACCTTTTCAACAGGCAGAGTTAAACATGCTCTGGTTTGTTTTGTTTTGTTTTGTTGTTTTGTTTTGGGTTTTTTGGCGCCTTTTTTTTGTTTGTTTGTTTGTTTTGTTTTTAATAGCTACCCGTAATTTTACCCAAGAGAAATGCTTGGGATTCTGTTTGTTTGTAGCATTAAGGTTTTCCAACATCTCCCGCCTCTCTGATTTCACTGGAAACTTTTTTTTTTTCTTTCAGTGCTTATACTTAGCCCTGACTATATCTACTAATATGAAACGAATATTTATGCTCCTCATTACTAAGTAGGAGGCTCAATGTGATGCTTGGCCATTGTTTTTAATCCTTTTTAAACCTCCAATGTACTGCTTGTTTAGCAACATCCACACACACCCACGGCCACAACAGGATCTGGACTCTACTTTCAACTGATGATATTTTGTTGTCTGCACAGATCACACCATGTTACGATTTTCTTTGTCAAGTCACTAAACTTTTTCTTAAAAGGTCTTTTAAGACATTTTTCTTGGCGGTTTGCTTCTACAAGGTGTTGATTTGCATCCTGTCAGTGGTGTAAGCCTGAAAAGTTCAGAGCATTTGCAACTTGATAGAAATATATGATTCCTTGCCATATTAATTTCCTGGTTAAACCACAGTAAATGCATTGTTTCTCTATCACCATTTTCTGGTTAGAATGTCTTCCCTTCTTTAATAAATTTTTATTTAATTAAGTTTTCTTCAAGTCGCTTTTCTTTATTCCACAAGTCCTGGTAAAATTGAGTGTAGACCAGTACCAAAATATTACTGGAAGTAATTTTACTCTATTAGATAATTTAAACTGAGCAATACTAAAATCTAGTAAAACTTCCGTAATGATTTTTTTTATTTATATCAGTTTCTATGTCTGTCTCTCATGTCTATCACTCTGCTTCTCAATATGGTGTCAGAGAAACTGGGTGCTTCAAATTTTCATGCCTAGAGTGAATGAACATTCCTCAAAAAATATTATTTTAGGCTTTTGGAATTGGTAACCCAAGTGATAAGACCTGCATGAGTTCTTTGAGTTTGCATCAACTGTTGATCACAGTAGGATGAATGAAAATCCATCCCTGCCAGTTAGAGAAATATCACTGTTGCATAAGTGTGCTGAGGTCAGAAGACTTCTTCCCTTTCCCAGATCCTTTGTCTCCTTAGTACCCATGTGTAGGATTATGTGTTCATATCACTGTATATCTGGAAGAAAATGTTACTGAATACTATTTGGCTAACTCTAGAGAAATTAGGAGCCAAAACACTTCCCAGCATCTTAGGGGCTGCTCCCAGGAGAACCAGCAGTGACACAAGCTGGGATTCACTGCTTCTAAACTGCTCCTGTCTGGCTGCATAGGGAGGGGAAAGAGGCAAGAGAAAGACTCCTGCAGTAGATTTACAGTAAGAACTGCATTCTTCTGAGAAATTCCCTGAGTGCACTTCTAGCATTTCTGAGGGTTTCCTTTATCCTTCACCTCATTATATTCATGTGTCTTGTCAGCATCATGCAATAACAGCTCCAGGATCAGCCTCTAGAAGTCTCCATATATGAGGCCAACATAAAAGTTGTACTTTCACTGACACGCTTTCATCTGCCAAAAACGGATGAAACCTTTTATCTCAATCCTGCCTTCTCTTACATCTAATGGAAACATTTTTCATTTCCTGGTCTGACCAACTCCAGGAGTAGTTTAATTTTATTTGGCGTGTGCTATAATGAAAAGCAAAAGTGAAGTGTCTGCAAAGCTGCTCACAAGTACATATGGACATTAATGCCACTGCTCAGAGAAGTTACTGCTGTGGGCTTCCTGCAACCTTTCCTCTCGGTCCCCTGCTGTTTCTGACTTGGTGGTAGGATTTTGTGCTATTGCTCAATATCATTTAGTGCTAAGAATAAAACCATTGAAGATGGCAAATACGCCATGTTACTTTCCACACTGTAGATGAAGAGTGAAGTGTTCTGGTACAGTAAGTGAAGCTGTTGTAATTAAAAAAAATGTTATATTCAGTCACAAAGCCAAATATTAACAACTGATTTGCAAGCCAGTGTTTTTTTTAAGTCCTCAAAAGAAACCATCAACTGCTTTGCATTAATATTTTCTCGTTAAACCAGTTGACTCATAAAGTCTAAAATTTTCATGCATGTCAGTCTTATCAGTGATATTAATGTGTAGATATTAATACACTCTCCATCTGTTTCTGCCTTCTCTCATTTTGGGAAAAAATATTCATTCAAGTAAGTAACTTAAACCAAAGGCTAAATAAAATTGCATTAGTATCAGACACTTGATCAGCAAATAAATCAGTGCTCATAATATATATATGTAAAGAGGAAAATGGTGTTTACAATGTACAAAAAATGGAAGGTGGAAAAGACAAGAAAGAAAGGCCTATTTCCCTCTTCTGCTCCCACCTAAACCTTGCCTTTCACCACTGAAAATCTCCTACTGTACGCTTACTCTCCATACATAATGGGCAAAAACTCCATTACTCTAGGTCTATGATGGTTCAAACCTGAAGATTATTTCACTGGATATAACTGTGGAAATTCATTAATGTAATCCTGGAGTGCTGAACTGAGGAATTAGGCCCTTTATTTTTAATAAAACTCGTATTGTTCACTGAGTACTTTTCTCTGTTGAAATCTCATTTTCAAATATAACTCTTGATTTTGAAAACCCGTGCAAACATGCCTAGCATCAGAACTAGACGCGAAATTATTCATTTTGTTGAGGTTAGCTATGACCCCACACCTTGGTGTGCTGGGACAGTGACACTGGGAGCTTTGTTTGCTGGGAGAAGGTGTCCAAGCCTTCTCACTGGTGCAGAGGATGCATTTTTGAGTGAGCAGCACATCTGCAGTGTCTGTCAGCATCTGCAGTCGTGGGCAGAGTCAGCCCAGCTCAGCTCTGATGGCTTGGCTGGTTGCTGCAAAGGAGCATTCACATCTGGCCCCTCGGAGACAAAGATGACACTTTGTCACCTGTTAATGGGAGCTGCCCCCTCACTCAGGCAGCTTCAAGGCCGTGTGATCGGTTCATAATTCAGGGTGGCGAAATTGCTTCTTGCCAGTGTGAATCTTGGTATCACTCAAGGAGAATCTCATCCTCCATTTCTCCTCCTGCAACTAATTGCCTGGCAGCAGAGTAACAGAAAAGAAAGAAGACCCTTCAGATTTCCAACACATCGACCTTGAAAATGTAAGCTGTACCTCTTGTAAATAGATAGGGTGCTACATTTGGTAAGAGAATCTAACCAGGAGTGTAATACATACAGCATAGCATCCTTTGTTTGCACCTGTCCCAGTCATTTTAGACCAGCAGTTTTATTTACTATGTGTGTTTTACATTTTTCATCTAATACTATTGAGGAAGACAGCTTTGGATCAGTTCACTTGGAAACCATGAATTCAGCTAAGGTGAAACATATAAAGCACTCAGTATTGCAGATCTGCTTGGCCTCTTTCCATCTGTTTGTGTATTTTGCCCTTCAAGATATTTTTATTTGTTCTGTTTATATTTTTTTCAGTGTGCCCTTTCCTTATAAACTTTTAAGTTTATAAGTGAGAAAAAGCTCACAAAATTTAGAACAAATTACAAAAGTAGAATGCTTGAAGAACCAAGAATATCACTTAAGAATATTTGTTTTACTACTTATTTATTTCTTTGTTACATATTGTATCCTTTGGTCTTTTGCCCTTTAAACTTAATATATTTTTTATATGCAGTCTCTGATTGCCTCTCCAATTTCTTGATGCCATTCCAAGAAATGTAAATGGATGTTGACCTGCTAATATTGATTGATTGATTTTTTTCCCTGTTGTTTGTCTACTTGATTTTCTTTTCTCTTTGAAGATTTTATAATCCAGGCTGGTTTGTAACACAGAGGGGCCGTTAACTGCTGCTTGTGCTGCAGGCAGCAAAACTTACAATTTATGAAAGAGCTTTGCCATGCTCTACATTATGGGAAAAAATAGACTGTAAGTCATCAGCACTTACACGTAGCCCTTACTTTTTGGCTGCATTTTAAAAGTAGCAGGCAGGTAATTTCATGGTTAGTAACAATGTACATTTAAATTTTTCCCATGTGAAAAGGTATAATTTTATTTTTACTAGCAGTTTAACTTCTGTTTCCTGTCAGTTTGACATGAGGCTGAATGAGAAATACAAGATTTGGCTTTTTAATAATAATTCAGATAATTAAACAAAAAAAAAAATCCAGCACTGGACATTTTCTTTTGCAGTAGATATTGATAATAGATCTTACAGGGTGATCAAAACCTGGTGCTGTCTTTGAGGGCAAGTTGTCTCATTGATACAACCAGTCTTGCTGTTATGATTAAGGTTCCCTGTCTATAGCATTGTTTCTAGATGAAGTGAGTAAAGAGAAATTTGTAAAAATATTTTTCACGTGGCCACATGAAGAGTCTAAAAAGCCATAATTCACACTAGACCATTTTTCTTTGAAAAAAAGAAAGGTCTGCTTCCTCTTTTGTGTTTTTCCAAGCTCATCATGGTTTCTGCTTAGGGCAAAGGAAAAAAAAATGGATGACACGAGATATTAGAATTTTCCCTAGTCCAGCATAACTGGTTCTGTGGATTAAGTGAGGCTGGAGAGATGCATTGACTATAAATTATTGTCAATACATCCATTGCACTGAGGATCAGTATCAGATTTAAATTAAAATATTGCATTTGGTTTAAGGCAACCATAAACATCTTCATTAGTATCTCACCAGAGTCTGTGATTATTTGAAACAGCACAAGAGTAGAGAGAGATTGCTAAAGGGCAAGACTGGAAGTGGGAATACTGTTTCAACATATCCATCAATCATTGTCTTACTTTAGGCTCAGGAACAAATAAAGATGAAAAAGCTCACTCACAATGACATTCATATTTGCTACAGAATTCTTTTTACTTATGATTGTTTGAGCCATAATAAGGAAAAGTTCTCTTTTGTGTGAGTGGCATCCTTTATGCAACACAAAATAAAGGGTTTTTGGGTTTTTTTAAGCCTGAATAAATTTACTAGAATTCTTATTTTGAGCACACAAAAATATGCAAGACAATTTAACTTTATGTCATTATCACAAGTATCTCACCATTCACAACCTCTGCAGTCATAACTATTCTTTGAAATGTGACATTCAGAATTTTGAATTAACAGGCATAAATATTTTGTGAGGTGTATTCTTCCCTCCTACTTTTTATTGGAAAAACCTTTTCTCTGAGCAGTTACTAATGAATCTACTTTTTCAGCTTAGTACTTAATTGATTAAATGTGAAATATTTCAAAAACTTATAAGGCTGATCAACTGGAATGTATTTGCGAGTGTGTGGGGCGACAACAACATTGCTAAATTATTTTGCGCAATGAACAGAAACTCTTTTGATTCAGACCTTAAATTAGGCAGAAGAGCCTCTTGGGAGAGCCAAATGGCTTCTTCTCCTCGTAAGTAAAGACAGCATTGAGAAGGACTGAAAAGGGAAGGTTGAATGATTGGAGGAGGAGGAGATCTGCAGCACACATGGAGGTCTTCCACTGGAATTAAAACCTCCAGTTCAGCCAGGAGAGAGAGTTTTAAGCGGATGATATTTAGGTTTGGTTTGTCTAACAGGGTTTCTGTTTGGATCCAAGTGTTTCTTTGTGATGCTGGAACTTGTGCTAGAGACAATTGCAGCAGCTGGGGTGGCATCCAGCTCATTTTGGTCCTGGACACTCAGCCAGGGAGGATGAAGCATAATGGAATATGGGAACTGTAATACTTGTGAAGGATTAAAAGTTAAGTGCAAGTAATTAAAATGAAGTGAAGAAAAAGCAAGCTGGAGTTCAGAAGAAAGACACAACTTGAGGATGCACTTAAATTTTTTTCCCAAAAAGAAATGTATGTATCCATTATATTTTTTGTATTGCTGGAGACACAAGTCCACATAAAAATGGCAAAGAAATTTTCACTTATGTGAAGTATTATCAGATTTTTAGAAGTTAGACAATTAAAAAATATAAATATAAATATAAATGTAAGTATAAATATAAATATAAACAAATATATATGTAAGTCAGACATTATGCCAAGAGATTAGAGACATTAACCTGTCCATGGAGTAGGTACTGTTTTCCTGCTCCTAGGAAATGTTTCTGATGGATAACATGGATCACAGCCTTTTGAGTTGCATTCTGTTTATGGTGTTTACAAGATTTTCTGAAGACGTTGAAGAGGTAAAGTTACCCTAGAAAAAAGTGGCAGTGAAATTATAATAAGCCTTGCCTTTGATTTTTCAGATGCTCCTTCAGGGCCTTTGACCATTCCTTATCGAAAGCCTGTAGGCCATTTCTTGTCACCAGATTTTGTCTTTCCTAAGCTCTCTACACACTACCCAATAAGTATTGAGAGTTTGGTGCTTTTTAGTAGGAGTTCAAGAGGATTTCTGCCTGGTTAAGTTTATAATCAAGTTAGAGCAGGTGAGGGAAGGTGAGTAAAATGTCCTACAAGCCGTGATATTGTCCAGGTATTTACAGCACTAGGAAAACTGAGGCTCCACCTGGCTCTAGAATAGATTCCTTTGACAGAGAGATACATCAATTATCCCATGAAACTTCAGAGTGGGGTTTAAGAACCATCTAAGTGATCACTGAGTTCTTGGTTTGTTTTGCATTTATCTTCTGTATGCAGGAGGAAAGATAGATCTGCAGTGAACAGCAGGTCTCTTCACCTCTCACCAGAGTTCCCTAAGTGGTAACGACTACTGTTCCTTCTATGTTGCTAATATTGCTGTTTACATGCCAGATCTTTCTGTTTCAATAATGTAACTGTGGTAACTGTCTGATTATTTTGTGTTCAATCTTTTCGTTACAAGGCGCCTAATAATCCAAGCTCAGGATTTTCGGCTTCCATATGCCCCAACAGAATCAAAAGTGATTTCCTTTTCTAATATCAGCCATTCGTCCTTTGTGTAGATGATTTGGCAGCCTAGCTGATGTTGGCATATTCTTGTCATTTATGCTTTTTTTTAAATTCTAAATTCAGATTTTGCATTTCAAAATAGTTAGTGACATGCAGTAAAAACAGAATATAGAAGTGTAACATAACTTCAATGGTATTTTAGAGAAAAACCTCCAAATTGCATCCTCCATACAACCTGGCAGGTTAATAAAATTTCTCAGCTTCAAAATGTATTCGTTCGTTCAGTAGGGCAAAGGTTGCTCATGTTTTTGGGGAGGGTAACAAATAATTTGGAAAGATTTAGATAATTAGCAGAAACAAAAGTGAAAATCTGACCTATTAAATGCAGAAGCTATTAAGGAGACAGCTGGATAAACAAAGCTGTTTTCCTCTTTGGCTTTGGGTTCAGTTATTAAGGGTGGAAAAATCAGCATAATCCTTTCATTTGCTCCAAATTCTGGGTCAATACTCAAAGCTGTGCCCGAGCAGTGCAAGAGTTTTGAAAATGTAGCTTTTGCTTTGTATATTCACACCATCTGGATTCTTGATTACAGCTGCACGCAGAGGCCACCAGGACAGCTGTCAGGATCGGTAATGGGTTGTGACTCCTTCTGCAGTGCCCTTCCCTTTGTCGTGGCTCCTTCCCGTGCCTTGCACACCCCACACCCTCAGCTCCAGAACAGAAGCAGAAGTTGTAGCACTACCCACTCTTACAGCCTCCCTGGCAGGAAGGTCTGCTCTGGGAACTGGTCGCTGTGGGCTCGTTTTCACCCAGTTTGTCCTCAACACGTGCTATTTGCACGTAAGCAGATCTTGTGCTGGTTTTCTGCTGTTTTTTGCATCTCCACCCAGAAATGCATCTCTGTTGCTGTCATTCACCTTGAAATCCACTTCTTCAGAGATCCCCTTATAATCCATGCCTGCACTAATATCCAGCTAGAGCAAACAAACCTCTATTTTGAAAGTATTTGGGGAATGTTTGGATGCAGTATGTAGCTAGAAAAGCTGGAAAAGGACGTTTCAAACTTAGTCATGTGCCTCAAAAGAACACACTCCCTACTTCCCTAACCCTGTGTGTAAAACTGAGAGGCTGGAAGAATTAATTATTCTGTTGCTTTTTTGGCACCATGGAAAAGCTCTTTTCATTTTTAAAATTAAATTAATCCCTGAGCAGAAACTAAACACATTATATGTTCAAAATACATTTAAAAAAAAACTTCCTTGTGCCTCATACACAGTTGTCTAGATTGATTTATTTATGCATTAAATACTCAGCTTTGATATTCCTATCTAGTTGTACATTTTATGCATACTCAATGTTTCCTTAATTTCTTCAAAATTTATATGAAATATTAATATGTGGACTGGGACAGTTTAGTTCGTTAGCTATAAATTAGGAATTGGCATTCATTATTTGGTAGTTAAATTCTGGCTTCCAGTTTTTGTGCTTTTTCCTGCTCTAATTATTCTTTTCTTAATGGAGGTAATTACAGAGTGGTACAACATCAGGTCAAAAATATCTCCCCATATTTAGAAAGACGCTTAAGTGTATTTCTTTGGAAGTCAGAAGGTCATCCCAGTGTACAATGTTTTCTTAACCCTGTGAAGGTAGAAGGGAAACAACTCAAAATTTAAAAAATTTTACATCTTTGCTGGTCTAATTTTTAATTAGCGTGGATTTTCATATTGACAGCTGCACAATACATGCATGCAGTATTAAGTTCAGCTGAATGAAGCCTGTAAACAATCTATTCCTTAACTATGACCTAGTCTTGATAATCTTTCTCACAGTGTAAAGTCATGTATTTCTAGAGTAATTCTTCCAAAGCCTGTAGGAGTACCTATGAAGACTGTGCTTAATGGAGTGCATAAACTACGTCAGCTCCATCAAAATCAAGAGAATAACAGGGAATATAGAGGCATGTATAATACGAGGTACGACCTATTAAAAAACAAAAGAACTAATTTTCAGGGTGAAGGGCCTGATCCTAGAAAAAATTGTTTTATTTGTAAAAATAGTGTAGAATAAAATACAAATTTGTAACAATACAATGCAGCACCTGCACCTGGGCCAGTCATGTCAAGCTTTCTTCATACTCGAGGGAAAAATAAACAATTTTGGACCATATTTCTTAAGTTTGTTGCCTACTTGGAGGTGAAAGGAATCCCACCTTAAGTAGCAGCTTTTGCCAGCTGAGGAAAGCTGAAATGACTAACTCAGTTGCCTGTGCCTACATTAGCCAACCCTAATCCCCTTGCTTTGATGGATCCCATGCTAGCTTCTGAAATTTTCAGCATACCAAAAAAAAGGCAAGTAAAATAATTTAAAAAATAGATCAAGATACTGCTACGGCATTTATTGTCTGCGTAATATAGTCAAGTCATGCACATGAAAGTAGCAGAAACAGGAGTGAAAGAGGCCACAGATAACTCATTCAAATAGATATCTTGATTTCCTCCCACCCCCACCCACCCCCCCCACACACC
>VZTE01000365.1:2316275-2401048 GCA_013397775.1 Eulacestoma nigropectus | reverse complement strand
CTTCCTACTTGTGCTGTAAGAAAATAAAATATGAGGTGAATAACCAACACTTAAAAGAAAATATCTTAAACACTGGCCTGGAAATTTCTCTATTTTGAAACACAAGATGGTTGGGTATTTGTCCCTGCCTCCTCCCCCTCCCCCCACTCCTCTTTTTAGGTGGTGTTTGATTTGTACTTATCTTCTGCATCTGATCTCCTACGCATTAAATTGTCACTGCTTTTCCTGAAGTTTCCAGGCATTGCAGTTTGGCAGGGAATTTAGTTATACGACAAGGCAGAAGCAGAATGAGGTTGTTTGTCTCCTGAATTTCTCACTACCTTGCCTGTCCTCCCCACACTTAAGAACTCATTTTTCAAGTATAGTCTTTTTTCTACTGTGATCCTTCTTTAGATTTAATTTACTATTCAAAATTCTCCTTGTAGTTTTATATTCTCTGAATATATTGATAAAATATAAGGGCATGTGATGATAGCAGCACAAAGGATGAGATTTATCAATCATATTTCACTCTTTAGCATCCTCACTAGCAGAATTGTTTTTATGTTTGCAAAGATGTTAAAAGGAAAAAATAAAATAACTGCCTAAAAGAGATGAGGGGAGGGAAATGGATGCTGATGGCAGCTGTTCTTCCAGACACTGACTTGGGAGCTCAGAGGATGAGAGCAGACATTGCAGAATGTTCTGGGGACACATCAGGCCATCTCTTATCACCTAAATATTTCTTTTATTTGATACTAATAACACTATGCTATGGTCAATGATATAATAAAAATCCCATCAGAAGTAGCAGAGTTATTCATTCATGACTGACTAATTCCTCCAGTGTCAACAAATAGAGTTTAAAGTACTCTGTAGCACAGAAGGTTATTTCTGCTGTCGCTTCATCAGTGGAAAGAAGAACAATTTTTTCTTTCTTAGGTCAGTATGACTCGACACCTGATAACTCCTCTAAATCATAAGCTGCAGATGTGTTATTATGTTAGTGATAAATAGTATAAAAATAAGTTTTCAGCAGGCTGTTTGCTAAATCTTATTGAGAAGAAATGAGCAGAAATATTAAAATCAGTCTCATATTTATTGAAGAAATATATGACCACACTATGTAAAAACGTGCTGCTGAATTAGTTGCTATTTCACAAACCACAAATGCAACAAGCTATTCAGATTCCTACACAGAATCACCATCAGATCTGTGGTGTACAACAAAACCAAAAATCTCTTCAGCTAAATGACTGTTAGGCTTCTTTTTATCCATACTTAAATTCCCTCATTTAAAACAATTATAAATTCACAACAGTTTATGATTTGAAGGAGGATGATGGTAGTGATACATCTTTCAATTATGTCTTTATGACCACATCAAGTGGACTGTGTGATTCACATCTACAGCTATTAAGGTGCCTTTGTTATAACCTCAGGCCTTTATCTTATCCTGGATGGACTTCATAAAATGATGGTTCCCACCTTTGGGATTTATTAAGCAGATATGTTGTCCTTCACAGTTCTGAAAAAGGTCAGCTTCAGAATGCTTCCCTGCAAGGAATCATCAGACAATACTTGTATGGGAAATGCTTGATATCTTAAACCTTGAGGTAATGGTGTTGGGACTTTCCAGCTCCACAGCAGGCTGAATATAAATTCTGTGGAGTTGACTCCAGAAATGTGTTGACTGGCTGCCATCTCTTTTAATACAATGAGTGGTCTATTTTTAACCATGGACTTAATTTAATCAGCATAGTTGGAGTTTTGGCTATGACGAGGGAAAGGATTGTTATTATCTTATTTATTTAAGCTGCCCCATTTTTCCAACGTGACTGCAGTTGCTGAGCAGAAAAATTCTCAAAAAAAATTGTCGAATCATGTTACTGTTTTGGGTCCAGCCAGAAATCTGCTACATGGCACATCTTTTGGAATATAAAGAAAAAAGGGCAATCCAATCCAGTGACATAACAGCAGCAAATTTAGAATTATTTAATTGCACCATATTGTATGCCACCTTGTGACCTTGGGATCTGTGAATACCTGCATGAAGATGGGAGGAAGCAAAAAGGAATAACAACACTCCTGCTAATAAGGGAGAAAGGAAAGCTCTTATCCACCAAAATACTGATACTGGAGTTTCATATCTGTTAATGAACTCTGATGAATGCTCTAGGTCTGGGCAATATTCAGAAATATGAAACCCTGGCTTATATGAGTTATTGTGCTTAAGAACACATGCAGAGTGAAAAGAAGTTATCCTCCCCTCTTCTGGACTGCATTAAAATAAACAAACCCCAAAGCCTTAATTATTTTCTAACCTATTCTTTCAATTATTTCTGCCTGGAATTAATATTCTTTGCCTAAGCCAAAGTAGCAGCTGACATGCCTATGTATTTCTTTTAAGGCTAAGGATAACTGAAGGGTGTCTGGAGGTCCTTCTCAGTCTCTCACAGTCCAGTCCAGCCCTTTTTCTTATGGAAACTTGAGTGAACGTACCTGATGTTGATCAGAAAGATTAAAAAAACCCAACAGGCATGGGAATTTTATTCTTTATTATACCACATTCTGCAGCCCACCTTTGAGAACCACAGTGAACTTGTAACGGCCATTGAGAAAAATACAAAGTTTAGGTCTTTATATCATTTCTTGCAAAGGCACTATCCTTGAATTGATATCAGCATAAAAACTTAGTTTGCTTAGGAACTAAGAGCAGATTTGATGCATCATCATTTAGATACAGCTAGGCTGATGCAAAACCAGTATGCAAGTAGTAAGAAAATTACAAATATAATTGGAAAATATTAGTGCAGTGCGTGCTGTATGGATAGACAGGAGCTTGTTGCAGAATGCAGCACATATAATTATAACTTCATGTTTCATGTAGAGTTTTCTGCGAGCATTTTTCATGCATGAGTTCTTTCTTACCACTAATGACATTTGGAAACCGTAGTGCATTTGAAATATGATGAGCATCACTTCCAAATTGCTTCCAGGGTGTGGTGTGAATCAATTAATATCTTCTGTTCTGACACAAATTCAAAGACTACAGTTTTCAGAAGCGTATAATGGTATAATTGTGGAATATACAGTACTTATTGATGAGCATTCTAAGAGGAATATAGAGATAATTATATGCAAATGTACTTAGGAAACAAAATCAATATTATTTTCTACTGATTATTCACAGAGGCATAAAATAGATTCAATGCTAATAGTTCTGCTAATTGCACAATGCATGTTTATGAATAAAAGACAAGCAGAGTACCCCAGAATAAAAAGAATCTCAACTCCTAGGAGGTATTTACTAACTAAAGACATTAAAATAATAAAAGTTAGTTTATAAAGAAAACAAGGACAGAACACCAGAGAACCCTGTAGGTGAAAAAAACTAGTCTCAATTTTAGGAACAGATTTTTTGTAATAATTGAAGTGCTTTCTTTGAATGGGTCTAAACTGCTAATTTCCTTATATTATTTTGATTTTTTAAAAAAGAAAGAAAATCTGTTTTTCTTCTTGCTATTTAAATTCCTTTGTTTTGATGAACACCTTGTTTCAGGTAGCAGGCAGGTGTTTATAAACTGGAGAAATCCAGTGACATCAAATGTGATTTGAAATATTTTAGAGAGAATCAGTATTCCCTGAATATCAAGTGGAATTTGGGCTCAGAGTTTTAAGCCTGCTTGAAGGTCCTTGCAGCCCTGGGACATGAGACATGGTGTCACTCACACTCACCCACAGTATCTCTAACACAGCAACAAGCATCATCTTACTTTAATTTTTGATGTAAAACATTATTGTTGTTATTGCTTTAAATATAATTATGGATTCTTGAGCTCTTGTGTGGTAAATTGGAAAGGGGAAGGGAACATCTGCAGAATGAATGCTGCTGGATCAAACAATGAGCTTGGAAGGCCCATCTTGGAGAGGATGGGAAGACAAACCCCTGAGAGCTGGTCCCCGCGGGACTCTGATCGCAGCAGCCTCACCAGAATATCAGTGAGGAGCACCATTTCTAGAATGAGCACACTGAAACAGCTGGGCTGAAAGAAAGCAGCCAGCTTAAGAGTGAGACACTGCGGAGAGGCTTGTTAGAAAGGAGTCAGAGATTTTGCAGTGCTGCTCAGACCTTGAGAAGAGGCCAGTAAGAGTGAGTAATATTGCTTGAGTCAACACAGCTTCTGTAAAGGGAAGCCATGAATCACACATCTGTCCCAGTCCTTAGAAGGAGTCAACCAGCACTAGGATAGCATATCAGTAGTCAGTACAATTGAATTAGATGAAATTAAAGTTAAATTATGTCTTTTATGTTTTAATAAATATTCTATCATAGATAAGAAGAGAGGGTTTTCTTTTTTTTCTATTAATTAGTGGCTGAAAGAATAATAGAAACCTCATTACAAATACTGGGTTGAAGGAAAGAAAACCCAACTGAGTATTTATGTCACTGGAAATTATTGAGTGAAAACTAAAAATTGCCATATCTTATTGGTGAGTGCCTCAATGTTTGTAGAAAATGGATAGTTGTTGGCAGAGTGGCAACAGAGGAAAAGCAAAGCTGTTTGTAAAAGAGAAGTGGCTTATCTTTGGCAGGGGAGAATGAACTTAGACCAATTAATGTAGACATTAAATCATATAGCTAAAAAGTGCCAATGTTTAGGAATAGTCTGAGTAGCCAAGTTTGGTAACTTGGAAAGTATTCTTAAAGATTTCTCTTTTTGTCTCTGCTGAGTTATCTTGAGCCTTTATTGCCTAAACTCCGCTCCCCTGGCTTTGGCTCCCCAGTCTTACGAGACATTTCCTTAATTACTTCCTTAATGCACACTGTTGGGAACAGCTTGCACCTGTAGAATAAATGGTTGATGTTTTCAGGCTTGACTGCACAGAAGAAAAAATTATATCCTATCCAATTTGGTATTACCATGGATAGGGGTACATCATGCAGACCTTTTAAGGTACTGACAATTTTCAATGTGACATTTCAGCCGATTTCCAGCACTAATGATTTCTGTTGCTAGCTTTATAAACTGCAGCTTAATAGAAGAGGTGTTAAATTGAGTCTCCATCACATAAATTGATGGCTTTTCTTCTGCCTTTATAAGCGAAACATTTGAAACCAATACTGTAGCTAAACGAAATTGTCATTTTATTAAATCTAGCTTATGATTCAATAATGAGTTGCAGAGAACTGCTCTTCTCATTTAGACATCAATCTTCTGCTTACTTTTTAAGAAGCACACAAAGTCCCAGACTTTGCTTATGGTAACAGTATGCAGAGTGGAAGCAAGGACGAAACTCAGTTGTATAAAGCTCTGATTTACAAACAGCCAGGGCAGTGATTTAACCTGGTGAAAGACAGAAAGTTTACAGAAATAGCCTACTTTAGAAAATGGAATAAAAATTTGGCCCACAAAATGAGTATCTAAACAGTGATGGTGCTGTGGCAGGTTGATCATGTCTGGCTGCCAGCTGCCCATCCAGCTGGGCTCTCATTCTCCCTGAACAGGCAGGGGAAGAAAATAAAAAGAAAAATCTCAGGTCAAAATAAAGACAAAGAGGTCACCTACCAATTGGTGTCATGGGCAAAACAGACTTTACCTGGGAAAAATTACTTTAATTTATTGTCAGTGGAAAGAAAATTAGATAGTGTAAAACAAAAGAAAATTAAACCTACACCTTCTCTCACTTCTCTTTTTTCCAGGGTCAACTTCACTCCTTCATCCCCAGTTCCTCTTTCTCCTCCCCCACCATGAGTGGCACAGAGGGATGGATAATGGAGGCTGTGATCAGTCCATAACATCATGTCTCTACTGCTCCTTCTTCCTCAGAGTTTTCCGCTGCTCTAGTGTGGACTGGACTTACCATGGGCTGCAACCCTTCAGGACAAACCTGCTTTTCACGGGGTACAGTTCCTTCAGGACATGTCCCGCAGGTAGAAAAATACAGTATATTTTATCAGGACAAAAAAATTGAAACATACATTCATGCTACTTTTCATATCACTGATACTCACAAGGAGTGTTTGACCTCTAGAGACCGGAAATTTTCAGCTTCTTTGGAGTAACCAGGTCTAACCCTTTCATGAGCTCATATTTCAGTTCCTACTGTTCTGGAAGATGAGGCATCTGTTCAGAATTATGTCTTTTCAGAAATATGTCTTTTCTTGATACTAGGAGTAATCTTATGACAGCTTTCTGTAACATTCCTCTGCTCATTTTTTCATACCTGTGGATACTTTGCAGCTTTATTTTTTCCTTGGAGATGCACAAGGAGCTAAACCACACAGAGGATTACCTCAGTTTAGGCTTTACCAACTTGGGTCTCTGTAAGGAGCCTTTTGAGCATGTACTACCACCATGAACCACTTACAGAAGGAAATGGGGGTTTATGTGAAGTCATGAGATAAAAAAAATACCTTAAAGATCAAGAATCTTTTTATTAATACTAGAAAAATAAACTGCATGAAAAGACAATTTTACTACAGCTTTAGGAATATTGTGCTTTCAATTTCATTATGATTTCTCAAAGTATTGCATTTAAATATAGCAATAGCACCAAACATCATCTCACCATGAATCGCCCCAAACCAGGCCAAGAGACATTTCAGAGACAGAGTCAGAGAAGAAGATATTTGCGTTATTAGGCACCGGGTGCATAGGGGATCGCTCGTCCTAACACACACACGGCACTCCATACAGTCCAGTGTTATGGGTAAAATTTATGAATACTCATCACATTCCTTGGGATAAGACTGGTTATATAAATCACTTCTCAGAAGTCATTACTATCATTAGCATACGTGCCACACGTGCGCTGTGTACCAAGGTGGTCGCACTAAGGAAGGCTCCTCTTCTTCCACGGGGGTTTTTCTGATGAAGATTAGTAGTCTTCATAAAATGCACTTTTCACCTTTCTTTCTGGAGCATGCGCAGTCCTCCGTTGGATGATTCAGCGGTTTCTGTGCTGGTTTCAACAGATCCTGTTCCTCTTATCTTGACAAGATTAAGGCGAATCCTGCTTCTTAAGTTTTGTGATTAACATTTTCTGTCCCTTAATAGTTAACTCATGCTTACATGAGTTAACTCTTGATCAACCCCTCGCTCAACCAAGGTAAGTTCCACTAGCCCTTTGTTAGGACTACCTGGTGTAGCTAGTGTTCATTACCTTGAAGTGGGAAACAGCTGGGACCTGTTATCTTTCCCTATTTACTTTCTGTGTGCTTCCAGCCCTAACTATAATTCTAGTGAAACACAAGAAAGCACAAGCTGAAAGAAGCCATGAAGCTTGCAGCAGAATGGAAAGCAACCAAGCACTTGTGTTTAAATTGTTTTTGTTATGACCTATTATTTCCAGCTGAACCATAAGAACTTTTATGCGCTAATTTGGCAGGCATTTGACTTTGCATTTTTAAGCTTGTGGGTTATCTTTTGTTTTTTGTTTTTTTCCCAAGGAGGTTAAACATACACGTTCATAAGACTGGATCTTGTACTCCTTTAAAAAACTCCAAAAACTAGAAAGAAGAAGAAAAATAGCATTTTATGTCTTACTTCTACTAAAGTCAGTAGTTTTATGTTGACTGGTTAATGTCTGTGAGTTAGCAGTGATGAATGGCATGTTTCATTCTACACTGAACCTACCAGTATCTCATATTTTAATAATACCTAGATTCATGTGAAAAACCTTTCTGTGGTCTGGCAATAAACACTGAAACAAACAAATAAGTCTTTTCACAGTGCAATTTTGTTGATATAGGGATGCAGAAGCACAAAGAGATTTTCAGAAGCCAGGAGAATGGCTTCTTCCTGTGGGAGAGAAAAAAAACCCCAAAAGCCAACCAAAAAAACCCCAAAGATCCTTAAAGAACAACAATGGATTGTGATGACAAACCTAAAAACAAAAAAAGAAAAGAAAAAGAAAAGTTCAGCGAGGGAGAAGTCATGCAAAATTTATTCTTTCTAAGGACAAGGAGAAAAAGCAACCCAAAAAAAACCACCTTCCTAATAATATTCAGGAGATGAAGACTACTTTCCATTCATATGTTCAAGCCTCTGGAGTAAAAACTTGATGGAAAAAGTTTTACTGATGATGTTTCAGCAGTCTGCTGCTAATCCAGCGGGTAGGATAGTAAATGCATCCACAGATTGCACAGAGGCAAGAAGTTCAAGAATAGGTTTTAGAAATCTTATTCCGTGATGAAACAGCAGTTAAAATAAGTCCCTTCTTACTTCTATAGAAAGCCCAAGAAATATACAGTTTTATATTGATAATTCAGCATTCAAATTGCTTTTTCTTGAAAGGCAAATGGATATTTGCCTGATGGAGGAAAGCAAAATCCAGTTCTGGAGTCTATACATAGGTGAAATTTCCAGTGAAGTAAACTTAGTTAACTGCTTACCATATCTCTCACATTTTAAAAGACCATGCAAAATCTTCAGCAATTCAACTTCTGGAAGAATTGGCAAGTTGACAGAACTAGTTCCATAGGGAAAAAATTATTTTAGAAAGCAAAAATATGGTTATTTTTAAGTGGAGTTTTGCTTAGATGAGGTTTTCAATGATGGTTCCCTTGCTTATAATAACAGCGTGCAGTACGTGTCACCAGAGGAAATTTAGAGAAGTCAGCAGTCAATTTGACTAACTAAAACAGACCTCAGATGCTCAATCCTCAGATTGCCCAAGAAGCAACAATTCCAGCTACTTGAGTTACAGTTTCATTTCAGAGCTAGGCTTTGAAATGGAGGGTAAATCAGATTAGGTCCTAATTTCAAAAGTCAAAAATCCACTGTCAATATTATTTTGGATTTCTAAGGTATGTAGCTAATAGCTGAATCCCTTTTTTATTTACTACTTAAATTCTCAGTTTTAGCATGAGAATCATTCTTGTGCGTGGTTTCAGAAGACAAAGTTTAATCTGGGATTCCCCGCTAAAATCCAGTCACTACCCACACAAAAAATCCATATAATTTTGTAGAGTGGGTGATAATTTTCACTTTTGCAATGAAAAATATTTTCAAGCAACACCAGGCATGGTGTTAAAGAGTTGTTGGATTTCATTCTAGAAATTATGGCTTTCAAATGTAGTTAAAATAATTCCAGTATATGCCTGACTTATGTAAAATGCTTTGAGTATACAGAAGAAAATATTCAGCCAGTGACTGAATAAGCACCCAGTGTCCTTTATTTCTTTAATAAACATGAAAAGTTTGAAGTATTTCAGGATTTGGGGCCAACTTTCGCAGAACTTCTCTTAGGAGCGAGATCAGTACCTCTGGCTGTGGCACGGAGCTTTTTCTGCTGCTACTATAGGCCTGACTGAGCTCAGAAATATCCTACACTTCATTAGCAGCTACACAAGACACAGAAATCCACTGTCTGTCCCTGATCTTCCCCCAGAGTCTTGGATGTTTTCTTTTAAAACTGAAGTTGCATGACAGTTTTCAGCTGGCAAAATTGTATTAGGTTTGCATCTATTTGTGCTAAGTGAAATAATTTAAATTTTATTAATTTGAAATAAGCAATTATTAGTTAACACTATTAGCTTTATAAAGTACTTAAAGCCTCAAAGTATGATGTCTTTAAATTTTGGTATTGACTTCAGCATCAATTTTATTTCAGCATTTGAGACTGGCTTTGTTGTAGAAGTTCAAAGAAAGGAAGAACAATAGTTACATTTTGTAAGTGCAATGCACATGAATAGCAACACCTAAAGTGTTTCTAAAATGATTTTACTTATGCAGTTTTGATTTTTGTAGATGCTTAGTGTTGGTATTTTTAGTACAAAAATTACTTATCTTGGGAGGTTTGAAAATCACACTGTTTTACTGACATAGAGAAAGAGACAGGAGGGGAAAAAAGAAGTGTAGTATGACAGCCTGCTAGGCTGTAGGGTATAAGGTGAAATAGGGAATTGAAAATCAGAAAGAAGAGAAAAGGAAAAAAAAAGCACAGACAGGTGGGTGGAAAAAATGCTAGAGGGAACAGAAATCGCTCCAAGCAAGATTTACCATAATCATTCATAGAAGGTTTACGAAAGGATTTTACAGCTACCTGGGAGACCAGAGCCCAGGGCCATTTTGGCACACAGACTAGGGGGAAACTGTAATGCAGTAGTGCAGTGTTTCGGGATCCAATCATAACAGAAGTGTTCAGAAGGCAGAAGGTGGCAAAAATGGTCAACATGTGAAAGTCAACTAATTTTAGGTAAATAATACTGATGGAATGATATTGTCAGAGGTTTTTCTCTTCCACAGACAGTGGAATGACAGGCTGTCACATCCACTTGAAAAAGTAAATATCCTGCAGAATGAGGGTGAGCATTCTTTACGTTGGTTTAAGCCTGGAGATTTGCACTGGCTAAAAAAAAAGAAGACAAACATTGGCATCAGGAGCAATTCCTGCCAGACTAAGGACATCCTACTCTATGAGCTTTGGCAATAAAACAGCTTTGTGTAGATGCATCTCCTGGATTTTAACAACTCTTTACTACTGTGGGTTAGTAATGCAATACATCTCTTCAGTGTTTCAATAGCAGGAAAAGTATTTTTTCCTTATCTGTTGATAGCAGCTTCCGTGTGGCTATTGCTAATGGCTGTTGGCGTGCCTTGGAAATTTTGTGATTTTGCTCAGGAGATTTTCCGTATTTGCCATTGCAGAACTCAGGATGCAAGACCTCCTTTATAAAGCTACAACTTCATAACCTGCCTAAATGATGAAATTGCGATGTTATGTAAGGGGGTGGACCTGCCTGCTTTCTCCTTCCCTTCCCATGAGGCATTCCAGGCTCACCTCTGTGTCTGCATTAGTTACGCAGTGCATTAGATCACCTTGCCAGTCTGACAGTGTATTTGCTCTCTTTTTAGAGCATCTGACAGTGTATTTGCTCTCTTTTGCTGTAATTTCCTGCCAGATCAGACATCCAAACCTGTTTACCAGGCAGCCACTGGGTTGCAAGGGATGGGGAGGGAACGTGCTTTCCATGGGAGCAAAGGAAGGGATTCCAGCCTGGCTAAAACAACCTTACAATGTCTTGGAGACATGGCTTCATCTGCATGACCCTGGCTATAGTCAGTGCCTGAGGATATAAGAAGGGATGCCTTTAACACTGAGAACTGGAACTACCTGCTAAACCTGTGTCCAAGAACTCCTGATTCCTGGTATTTCAGCTCTGTTTGCTTTGTTTCCCACTCTGTAAGCTGAGAAGGATCATACTCTCTTTTTCTTGTGCTTTGTATGGATTCTGTATTTGGATAGATAGGTTTTCAGGTGGAGTGATGTCCTTCTGGAGCACCTGGTACAACAGCACTGTGACCTCAGGGGAGCAGGGGAGAGGCAGAAGTCAGAGATATCTCTCACTATTACAGTGATTCGAATGAAAAATAGCAATGTGTTTACTGGGATTGAAACCTGTAAACCTAGCCAACTGTAATTCATTCAGATTTCCAGTGGCTATCTATAAATTAAATGTGGGTCCTGGCTGTGGTCAATTAACCCTTTCATTTTGTTGGCTATTACTATAAATAATTATATTAAAGCTATGTAAATCCTCACAAACGTGATATAATTATCTCAACAATTATTCTGCATCTCTGTGGGTATGGGGGAAAATGAAACCTGTTCCTAAAGCATTTCTGGTTGCTAAGGAACAGTTACTTCAGTCGTAGAAATTGTCTCTCACACCAGATACATTATTCTGGCAAATTGGACTTTCAGATTGAGTACCAAGGGAAAGGGGAACAATCAGAAATGAGAAAATTGCTATTACAGAGCTCCATGGGGTCTAGTATGTGTGTGTCAAAGATTCTGGTTTTATATCTGCCTCTGTTTCTATTGTCATGATCTCTATTTTTTTTTTCTTTCCTTTTTTTTATCCCCTGTCTGAAAAAAAAAAAAGAAAAAGAAGAAAGAAAAAAAAGTTATTTGATAAGGCAGCATATCATAAAATCTGGTTTCTTATTGGTGGGGGAAGGGTGGTAAATATGACACTCACCAGTTCCTACTTCCCTCAATTTCTCAAAAAATAAAACCTGTATTGTGGGGTTTAAAACAGCTTTCAACAAAAGCAACTGGGGTAAGGGGGAAAAGGCATCAAATTCTGTTTTACGCCTGTTGGTCTGTTGGGTCGCCCAAACTCTTCCTCCTCGCCAAGCCAATGCTGTGCCCAGGCTGGCACTGGGATGTGTGGGGAGGGCAGGTGACACTGTGGGGCTCCAGTGCTGACAATTCCCAGATGGGACAGACCCCCGTCCCTGTGCAAGACTGAGCTTGTTGGACTGTGAGAAATGACACCCACACTGGGAGAATGAGAACAGAGAACGTTTCTGAAGGGGCTGGACACTGAGAAATCACCAAGTTCATTCATTAGACCTGGGAGTACTTTGTGTGGCTGTGTGTGTTTACAGCTCATTTACTCTATACGCAAGACATAAATTGTCCTGAGTCCTCTTCAGACTGATCTATCCTAATACTCTTTAGTAAAAACTTCATATTTTGTTGATTTCAGATGCTTTTTTTTTTTTTAATTGGAATTATATTATCTTACCATTGTATAAAATAAGCAAGACCCCAGCTAGCTTTCTGTCAAAAGCAATGATAACAGAGAATCAATCTTTGCTGAGCTCTACCCTTTCAGTTTGAAGATGCTACACATTCTGAGCTGTGTTACTGTGCTTTGTGCTTAAACATCTTGGCTAATTAAATTCTGCCTGAGTTTCTTCTGTAGCTTGTTGCAAGGCTTATAATGCTGAAGATCAGAAAGTTGAATCAAGGATTTAATAAAATGTGTTGTACAAAGAAAGAAGTGTAGGTGCACAGAATAGTAAGTGCTCATTTTAGCACTCCTTGTGGTTGTAATGATAATTACTGCACTTCTCTTGAAACCAATTTTATTCTCAATTTTACTTTGAAGTTCAAAAACATCATTAATGAATTACTTTATCTAAACTGGTTTGAGATATTGCTGAAAGCCTTCTGGGAAAAAAAAAAGAAAAAGAGGAGTCACTCTTGTCATGTACAGCTTTCCCCTTCCATTTCTTATGTATGTGAGACAGAGTCTTCATATAATAAACACAAACAGACACAGAAATGTGTTACAGTCTTTCACAGATCTTACCACAAGCACACAAAGTATTATCCTACTGTGTGCTACTCAAATCACATTATAGCTAATGGATTTGTGTTTCCTACATCTGAGACAACAAAACTTCCAGAAATTTTTTCCAGGGCTTTTCTTCCCTCTGAGTGATGGGATGACACTTGTAAGAGCTCTCTGTCTGCTATTGTAACATCCAGATAAAGCAGCTTAGAAAAGAGGCAAGAGAAAAATAAAATTTGAAATACTGATAATCTCTAAATGTTATGTTGTATGGCCAAATATTAAAAAGTTGTTTCTGCCTGATACCAATCAAAGGATTGTGTTGTTTGTTGTGTTTTGGGGTTTTTTTTTTTTTCTGTGTTCAATTCTTTTGCTTTTGTGTGTCTTTTTTTTTTTTCCTTTTTTGAAAAAAATTCATCTTTCTGAATTGTTGTGTGCTCTTTTGCATTGCTTGAAAATCAGAATTATAAGCTGACCTCTGAGGGAAGCTAGAGTTTGATGCTTTGTAATTCAAGGCCCAGGAGGTGTAAATTGACTTGAATCCAAGTTTTTGTACTTAGAATGGTAACAGAGGCTTTAAAAAACAACCCAGACAATGGGGGAATTAGCGTTCTGAACTCAAGGTACTTTCCATAAGAAAATGATTGAAGTGTTGCCACATAGTCTTTAAAAAAGCTTTCTTAGGCAAACGTTCCTCAGGGGAAGGATCAACCTGTATTTTCATAAACCCGTGCTCAAAACTGGTATTAGTCATACCTCTGAAAAAGGAGTGATTATTGTTGAACAATCTTAAGAACTGTATCCAGATGGACTGGGATACACAGCTCCTGTCTTTAAAAATCTTATCCAGTTCATTTACAGCTGCTCCAGGGTGGACTTTATCAGAAGGCTTGGAAGTGTTATTCCAAGGTATTTTTATATCCCATATCTACTTTCTTCCTGAAGTAGTGACATTTTAGTGGATCTGGTTTTCAGGGTCACAGCTCCGTTTTGAAGACAGTAGGATGTTAAAAGTGCCCCTACAAATCCAACCAGCGCTGAACACTGGCATTAACCTGCAACTCACTAATATCTGTAGTCAGGTCAGACTGGGATCTGACCTTTGGATTCAGCACCACTGAGAAATAATGGGCTGGGGTAAATCTCTGGAGCTCTGTCCTCTTCTAAGTGTGCTTTGCTTTTGGGAAAAACAGGTGTCTTGGCATGTCAAAAGGCAGGGAAAATTGCCAGTTTGACCTGCAGGTGCCTTCATGGTGCGGGGCCAGCACTTAGAACCCTCCTTCATTCTCGTTGCTAGAGAGGAGCTGTGGATGAAAGCCTCTCGCCTTGGGAGTCTGCCCCTTTGGGCTGCTGGCTGCTTTTGGGAGCTGATGTGGGGCTTTGGAGGTTGAGCCAAGGCAGGGGAACCGGATGTTTCTCACTCTTTGTGCTGCACAAGGCTCAGCTGCGTGGTGGGTTGAACTAGGTGACTCTCCTGAGCAGAGTGATAGTGCACGAAGTTAATAAGGCATTCAGCAGCTGACATTGTTTGGCTGGAATTATTCCTCCCCGGTCAGATTCTAAAGCTAAAAAAATAGATAATCCAGCATGAGATTCACTTTATAACTGCAAGTGCCATTGTTACACAAGGAATTGCATGTATTGATTAAAATCTCTTAAGAGAAGAGAAGGGAAATGAGCTGATGACAGTTCAAAAATTATTTTTTCAATAGAGTATGGCTTAAGGCCATCAAAGGAAGAGATGGGAAAACTAAATTGATGTGCAGGAGAAAAGGGAATATGTTATCATCTGTTTGCTTAGACAAATCAAGCAAAAAAGCCAAAAAAAAAAAAAATCATACAGATAGATTTTGGATATTGAAAATAATATGTTTGAAAATACGTGATGTGTAATTGCAAAACTTAGAGATGTATTTCATAATCATAATTTTTTTATTTTTCAAATAGAACATTTTTGTTCATTTCTTTTAGTCAGTCATCTTTTATAGAAATTGAATAAATGTAGAATATTAATATACAAAAATATACATAAATAAAATACACAATTATGAAGCTAAAAGTTACTTATTTGAAAATAAGTGCATGAAATATGATGGTGCATTTCTCTAAACAAAATGGGTTTACTTTATTTTTTCTGTGTGTGTGATATTACTCTTTTTTTTCACTGAAACATACAGAATATGCCATAACAGTTAGAGTGGCTTGATAAATTAGATCTGTGATATAAGAAATCAACTTTTCCTAATTCAGAGCAGACAAGTAGAACAGTATATAATACACTTCACTGCAGGCTGCAATGCAAGTCACTACAGTCATGCTAATGAAGTATTTTCAGTCAAATATTGTCTTTTATATAGTGTAAATATTTTACTGAGATGAATATGTACTCTATATGTAGGAATAAACCAGCACAGTCAATATCTCGTTGTTAGCAAGTAAATGGCAACTTGGGAGCATCTATAAACGTATTAGCCTCTGTTAACATTTCCAAAGTTTTATTAAGGTGAATGCAGAAAGTATGCTGCAATACTGAAAACATAAATTTAAGCACGTTGTCACAATGGAGCTTCATAAATAAATAAAATTCCAAAATAATTATGCAAAGAAAACACCAACCAGCCTGGTAAAACCTTGTCAATATTAAATTTCTTTGAATATTGATGTGCCTTGGAATATGGAAGGCGGAAGATACATGATCCTAAACCCCAGAATCCTCCAATACCAGTAAACAGTTAAACATTAACAATAATAGCCAACTTAGACTAAAATTGCCAGTGCTACTTAGAAACAAGTTAAGATTTAGATCTAAATTTACTTTAGCACATGAAGGCCATGGATGTGACATCTGGCTTAAGGTTATATATTTCCCTTGCTTTCATTAGAACTTCTTCCATGTGAGGAAATCAGACTCCCTGACCATAACAAAATGACACTTTTATATTATGGAGGTAATTTCCATGTGTCTGATAAACCAGGACTATAAGCACCTATTTTAAGAGATTTATTTTTCTTCCTCTTTCCTCAGCATTAACCTTGACTGCAAAACTTTATTTAAATTCCGTTTCTTTAGATTTATAAGAAAAATTGATCATTCCAGCTCAACTAAATAATGAGAATGTCATGAGGAGTGAGCACAGTGAAGCAACAGGAAAAGCAAAACAAAACAACTAAACACCTGTAAAGCTTTTTGACATAGGGCTTTATTTTTAAAGGAAATCTTGGCAAAAGACTTATTTTAAAAATATTTAAAATATTTCACATGAAGAAAATTTGATGTGGACGTTAAATGGAGCTGGAAAAATATCAATCTTCACAAACATTCTGGATTGTAACTTTACAAGCACAAATTTTCTTTTTGCCTCTGCTGTCCCCATTTAATGTTAATTTCCTGCAGATCCAGAGACAACTCAGATTTAATTTAATGTTTCCGGTATCTGTAGAGATTAAATTCTCAGTTCCATGTTTCTGATGGAAATGTATTCTATATGGAAAAAGATCCTGTCCCACAAAAGAGGAATCTAGGGCAGAAAGGATAAGAATAGAGCTATTTTTAGTGGCACAGTGATAATACAACATCATTGTGCAAAATTTGATTCTGAATGAGCAATAATAAATGCATAATGTGTCACCTATGTGACACAGGAGGTCACACATCATTTTCAAAAGAGACTTGAGCACTTGAACCCTCTTTCTAGAAGTCAATGACATTTAAGCTTCTAAGTGCTACAGAGACTGAAATTCAGACGTATGGTTTCTTATTAGTGGGGCTGTTTCTCTTTTACATTTCATAATTTTTAAACTAGAATTTTTTTTTTATTTTTTTTTTCTTTTTCAATGGATGCTAGGAAAGAAGTTTGATAGCCATTATGGGGCAGTCCTTGTTTTTATGAAGAAAAGACAAGGCTCTGGGGTGAAAAATTGGTCCATATACATGTGAACTATCTGCCATGCCCTCAGCAAGATCATTACAGTCTATCTGCTATGGACATGCCACTGAACAAATATTGGATTACATTATGCCTATAATCCTCAGGCATTGTGCACTTTTCTAAATTATTCACACATAATCACTCCAGGGGATTACACTTCAGGATGATGGGAGGATGCCTAAAATCAGGCAGCCACAAAGTACCTTTATTCTTCAGCGTGTTCTTGGAATACATTAATCTTGAAGCTTAAAATGCACAGTGGTGAGTTTACCTATTTGGAAAAGATGATGATGATTGCAGTTCTGCCAGATAACAAGTTAATTGCTGTATTTAACTTAGTTATTGAGAATGAAAGGCAGGCTTTTTTTTTTTTTTTCATTTTTTTTTTCCAAAGGACACTTCTAATGACAATTCTTTCTCATATGTGGCATGGCTAGTCATTTTCAGTGGGAAGAGCTGCTGCTCAAAAGTCTAGCTGTCAAAAATAACAAGTGCTTTAAATTGGGTCTCTTCAAATAGTAATAGAAGATTACTGTTATTAATAAAAGTATTTGCTTCATGAAAAATGCAGTATGCCAAAGGAATTTTGAAAATATAAAACTACCAAAGGTGATGCTGCATCTGCTTTTCCCTACTCAGCTTGAATTTTTTCCTATTGTGATTAGAATACAGAATAATGTTGGATACAGCAAAGAATTTTGGAGATTTGTAGGTTCTAATAAAACCTACTCACATAAATATTCATGTTTACAGGGACATTTTCATAAATCAGCGCCTGCAAAGGATGTACAGAACAGAAATAGAATATACTGATGTTGCTTCCTTCTTATGTCTCAGCCTGACCAGGTCATCTCAGTAGAAAGGATTCATTGTAGTGAGCTCTGGAATAACAGCATCAGAGAATCTTTGATTTTTAAGATGAAGTGGAATTTATTTTTGTGACATCTGAATTGGATATATGCACCTGCTGTGGAACCTCAGTTTAAAAATAAATTAAAAGATGCCGTGGAAATTATTTCAGGGTAAACAATTTTGAGACCAAAATGCTGTGTTTTCAAGCACATATATTAGCTCATGAGAGACTTAATTGTCACCCACCCTAGCTGTGTCCTGTTTTCTTTGGTAAAATGAAAGAGGTAAAACTTTTTTCACCCTCGCTCCCTTATTTTGCAATAATTACAAAACCACAGAACAAAAGAGTTTGGAAGGTACCTCTGAAGATGATCTGGTCCAAGCCCCTGCTAAGGGGTCAGCCAGAGCAGATTTTTCAGGGTTGTGTCCACTTGAGTTTTGAATATCTCTAGAGATGGACACCCCGCATTCTCTCTGTTTCAATGTTCAACCACCTTCACAGCAGAAAATTGTATTCAAATATCTGAGTCAGATTCCTTGGATTGCAGATTGTGCCCATTGCCTGTTTTCCTGTCACTGAGCACCACTGGCAAGAGCCTGATGCCTCTTCTTTACTTTCCCCATCAGATATTTATACACATGGATCACATTGTGAGCCTTCTCTGCTCAGAGTAAGAGCCCCCAGCATTTAGATCCAAATTTTAAACTAATGATGATGCTTTCACATTTAAATATGTGGATTTATTTATATATTTGCTGTAAAACATTTGTTTGTTTTTTTTTCCTACAGGAAATAAATTTTTCTTAAGGAAGAAATATAAGAAAGAAAATTCTCAGTAATTCCCACACAGAATTTTAAATGTAGCTAGAAAGTGCCCTAGACTGAACAACCTGAGTTTTATGGATCCTGCTTACACGCAGGTAACAAATAGAGCTATGGGGAGTGTTTCAAAATTTCAAAAAGATTGGACAATAAAAAAAATTGAGACTAGAGCACCAATTCAGACTCGAAGGAAATCTGGACACTGGGAAACAGACCCTCTGAAGAAACCCCATAAACTATGCAAATGTTTAAAAATGCTGCTGTTTTATAAGAGAACATGCTCCAAAAGTACGAAAAACTATCCACACACACAATTTTTAGGAAGGATTCATTCATGGTGTTAAAGTAATGATACATAAAGGTCTGTGTATGACTTTTTGGGTTTTTGGTTTGGTTTTTTGTAAATGGAGGAGTCACAAAACAATGCAATTTGAGCTTGGGACGCTTATAGCTAATATTAATTTTGCATATATTACAGCAAAACCTGTGGTAGGAAAATGGGACTCTATGGGTATATTGAGACCTCTCAAAAGGCATCCTATTTTTTGAAATACAGGAAAATAATTCCTCTGTGGTTTTTGTTTATGCTTCAAACATACACAGTTGGAAAGAAAATGTTACTAGAGCACAAGTAATGAATCTGTTCTAAGAGGTAAATATAGCTCTTGAAATCTCCACGAGAAAGGAGATTTAGGAATAAAGGAAAATGTTAATTAAATTTAATCTTTTTATCCTGTTGTGGTTCAAAAGTGCAACCATTCTTCCTCTGAAAATGATGCAAGAAAACATTTTTTTTTCTGGGTGAACTGTGAGTGAGGTTATATTCATATCTTTATTGCTAAATTTCTGCATGAGTGATGATTGTGGATGTTTTGACTCCCACAAAAGGAGAAAAACAAATAGACCCTTGAGGTCTTCAATTTCAGATGCTGCACCCATACAGATGTTTTGTTAGTGTTCCATATACAGCTGCCTTTTGTAATGAAGTTTCACCATTTCCCTGTGAAATCTCGTATATGCAAGAAAAGGAAACCTGGTTCAAGTTCTTTGAAGTAATGATCCAACAGGGAAAGGAATCAAGGTGGAGAAGATTTTTGTGGAACAGAATGCAAGAAGCAGTACAACTCACAGCTTGTAGGGTGTTTCTAATGCCCTACTTCAAAACCTTAAAGAGAAATTTTGCCACTGACTTTTCAGAAGGTGAGGCTCACAGGGCAGCATAAAACACAACTTGTTATGTAGAGGATTGTATTACACAGAAAATGGCTAAAATTTCTTCTCATGCTACTTGCTAAAAATATATAATATTCACAGAAAAGCTTTTCCTTCTTTGATTATTTTCCACGTCAAAATTTTTTTTCTCCTTCCACCACTGGAGTCCAGTACTGGATTTAACCTTTTTCCACACTGTGGATACGACCACATCTACCAAGCTGAATACCTTAGGCTTTTTTATTAGATCTCACAATGGATTAGAGGTCATCAATTGCCTGAAAAGACAGCAGACCTTACTGTACATGTGAGATTAAAAAAAACCAAAAACCCACAAAGGTATGTCAGTGCATCCAATAATTTTATGTGGAGATTCTTATAACCTCTGTGTTAAGAGTTTTGGGAATATTTCAATGAATATGCAAGGCATAGAAAACAACCAAAATCAATAAATGAATGAATGAATCAATCAATCAATCTTATTATATATAATAAATAATATTTTATATTAATTCTTATAAGCAACAAGACTTTCTGTTCATAGTCTTATAATCCTTTTTCAACCTCCTTAAATAGTATAAACTATTCCAAGAGGAAGAAAAGGCTTCTGTTTTTATTTAGTGTTCATGAATACCAAAAAAATGTATCATTATCATGGCAACAATACAAAGACAAGTAAGAATATATTTTCAGAATAATAAAGGTTTTCACAAGAGATCCCAGTCTTTGTATTTGTTTTGGTTTGGTTTTGTCATCTACAAAATGGAACTTGTATTCCAAAAAGAATGTCTCAATTCTTCTGGTGGTAACTTCTGATGAAACACAGAGACAATAAGTTAGTCTTATAGAAGACCATAATTTTTCAAAAATTTCAGATAAAATGTAAATTTCAAATTTATTTTATACAGGAGGTTTCCTTCAATCATCATTTTTAATAACAGTCGATTGCAAACACTACCATAAACACTGGATTGAAACTATGCCTCTATGAGATTTAATTGAGTCCACTTAGATTATCCAAAGAGGTGTTTTTCAGATTCTGCTGACAGAGTACATGGAAATGGTTTAAAAATAAATTACTCAATGCATTTGAATGAGTACCAGTTGCTGACTATCAGCAAATGTTACAAGGTGTTACAATATGTTTGAATTTGGCACATTCTGTAAGTGACTCTCAGATATCAGATTATAATGAAACTTGCTGGTGGAGTCCTGGAGACATTAATATTAGATTTGACTTGTGGAAAATACATGAATTCTCAGATCGAAGTGATCAGGGTCTCCTACTCTCCCTGCCCTTTTGGTACCACGGTGCTTGTGATTTTGGTGGAGGTGTATTATTAGTCAGCTTCACACAGCTTTTGCTTCAGCTTCTTTTCTTTTTTTATAATTTTTCATAAATAATCTAACTTTAATTTTCTTATAGATGAAAAGGTCATAGGAAGCTGAATAAAATGTAGCCAAAACTCAGCTTTCTTTGTAATTTTGGCTTGGGGAAAGTTTATTCCTTTAGACGGCCAGTACGTTCCACTCCTTGGAGTGCACCGTGAGTGGCAATGAGGTGGCTGTGCCTAAGAACAGACGAATAATTCTGGATTCTATCAAAAGTTCTTTAGGCCCAGTGGTTTTGTCTGTAGTGGTGGGCAATTCCTAAAATTTAAGAATCAGGATTTAGGCATATTGATTCATATTTTTTGCAAAGGTATACATTTAATGGTTTCACTGAGTAGTTTACAAGGCAGTTCATTCTTATGAGCAGATCACCTTGCATGGGAATACATTGCTTTTATGGTAATAGCCAACAATTTTGCATCAAAGGCACCCTGAAAACAGCAAAAGGTACATAATCTGCACCTTATTCAACCTGAAGGATAAGTATCTATGAGACAGCTTTTGACAAATGCTGAAATCTGAACACAAGCAATAAAACATGATTTCAGGATAAAGGTTTTAACTGTCCTTGTAATGTTACATTAGCTTTCAGGCAAGATGCTTTGTTTTATTCTTTTTATTTTTGACATATATACATATGCAAATATATATCGTGGTTTTAGTTTTCTCTATTTTTTTGAAAGTTCATTTACATTTGATGTAAAGTTCTTTTGCATTTGATGTACATATACCTACTAGATTTTTTTATTCGTCAATGTAGAGCAGCATTAGAAGTTTATTCCTTCAGTCACACATCAAAAATGTTGATATTCTCATTTTCTCTCCATGAAGTAAATGGATTTTGTAGCTGATTTTAATAAAATATTACAATGATGAAATTTATTATATCTGTTTATGCATATATCTATATGCACACACATAGAGATGAAAATATATATATTCACTTTTATTTCTCTTTGGGACAAAATACTGTATTTGAAATGAAGTTACGGATGTCCTCATCAGGTGATATATATGGCATGTTTCTGAAAGATTCTTATGTGATTCTTGTGATTTTAACATTTTTTCTCTTTCAAGAAACACCAAGATTCTCAGATTTTTAAAAGATTATTAAGATTTCAAGTGAATTGATTCTGAATATTAAGAGTTTAGATGACATTGAACAAATTTATACATCTCTTTCAAAATCTTGCTTCAGGCTTCATTTATGAAAAGTGAGAGAAGAAAATGATACTGATAGTTTTACCCACTACTTGTATTTTTGGGAGCAACTTATCCCATTTTCTATGCCAAAGGAGGAAGACTAGAAAAAGTCTCTAGTCTGACATGTTTAATGACACGGAGTAGAAGGTAAAATTGGAGGTGAAAGAACATGGTGAGATCACAGAAGGCTTGTGATCTTTGACACTAGAATAAATATCTTAAGCGGACTAAAAGTACCATGTCTGAAAGTAGTCTGCTTTTCTCCATGACCCTTAAAAGAGAGCCTGCTCCTCAGTCCAGATGGAGTTGTCCTACAAAGATGCTGAAAAATGGGTGAGAAAAATCCCATCCTTTTTGCATTAGCAAACTGTACAATATCCTGCCCAAGTGATTTCCCGATCTGTCCAGTGTGGGATTGCCTCTGACTGCAGGCAGAAATCTTGCTTCAGTGCTCATAAGTGTATTTTAGCTACCTCTGCTGCATCTGTTTTCAGGTGGCAGAACACTTCTGAATTGTAAGCTACTCACAACCCCAGTTAACAGTCTAAAATAAGGCCCCATTTCAGTCTAGATCATGGTGAAACACTCCCTCACTCAGGAAGTGCTGCATCAATGTGCCATTCTGTCTAATTCCATGGAGGGGGAAAGTGAAAATATTTTGCTTTTCTGTGCAGTGATTATGCGTATATTTTCTAGGCTCTCTGTAAGACCTCTCCTATTTCCATCTCTGTTCTTTGTTATGAACAAGGGGATGGGTTTTTTTTCCATAAAACTGACAGTTTTAGGTGAATTGAAGATCAGTATATGTTATGGTCAAGTCTATCCAGATACTCATAGCTTATGTCTAGACACATTTAGATACCAGCATCAGTCAAACATTTGGCCATGATGTAAGGTTCTGAAAATACTGCAAAATGCATTTTGCAGTGATTGAGAAACAATTATACCTCTAGCAAGTACAGTCCTTTGATCACCTGAGCAATATCCACAGAGAGTTGCAAGCACACCTTCTTCTCTTCTGAAATTTCTTTTAGTGTGAAATTATTCATTGTGTGTGTCACAAATCAGTCTTGAGAACACTCTGCAGCAAATATTTTGGGATTTGAAACTGCTAAGAAAATAGGAAATAGCTTGGTGACACTTGCTACAGCAGGCACATTATGAATGCTGTCAAGCAGAAGCCGTTTGTCACCTACTCATATTGAGGAGGCAAAGTCAAAGAAAACTTAATCTACACTGCTTCTGTATTAGTGGAACAACCATTCAATAAAAATATTGGCCCAGCAAGGGAAAGCCTTTTAGTGTAGCGTAAAGTGAAATAACTGAGTCTAACGAGAATTAATGTTACCTGAGTTACCCAACTCCTTTGAAATTTAGCATGCATCATATGCCTATGGAAATGTACTGATTTTTTCAATTCTAAAATTAGTGAGTGAAATATCTGAAATGCAACCTAAATGAATTTGTAAAAAAATCAGGGTTTATTTTTAAGCCATTTTAAGTGAGGCATACATTGATTTACAATCAGAAAATGTGCATATTAGCATAATATCAGTTCTGCTGTGCTAAGCAGCTCAACTGAGGTTATGAAATAAAGAATGAAATGCACCTTTTATAATTTTTATTATTATCATTATTATTATTATTATTATACTACATGCACATTCCAATGAAGCTTCCTCTCATTGTGTGGTTCCCAGCTGCCATCCTGTGAGCCTTATTCTACTTCTGCCAAAGTGACAGCTACTGTGCTACCTGTCAGGAAGAAAAGGATTTCTTTTAGTTTCTCTTGCATTTAGATTATTAACCTATTCTTTAAAAAGTGAAGATGTAAATGTGATTATACAAAATGCATTATTTCTCATTTGTCTATTAGCAAGTAGATATTTGATTAGGAGAAATTAAAGAAACTTTACACTATCAGCCAATTATTGCCAGTTTGTGACCTGTGAGCTCAGCAAACCTCAGTTTGGCATTGGAGCTTTTGAGGTTTGGAATTTAATGATTCAGCTGTAGGTGATCCAAAGAGATGCCAGGTATTTGTAAAGGAAAGGGCCTCAGAATCACAGGATGGGTCAGGTTGGAAGGGACCACAGTGGGTCAGCTGGTCCAGCCCCCGGCTCAAGCAGAGTCATCCCAGAGCATGTTGCTCAGGGTTGTGTCCAGACAGAGTTTGAATATATCCAGCGAGGGATAATCCACACCCTCTCTATTCCAGTATGCTGTCATCCCCACAGTAAAAAAGTTCTTCCTCATGTTCAGGTGAATCTTCCTGTGCATGGGTTTGTGCCCATTGCCTCTTGTCCCACCGCTTGGCGCCACCAGCTCATCTCTTTTTCTCAAGTCTTGTGGTTTTCAATGTCACCATTAATCTGTGATGATGATGATGCCATGGTTTACATTGTGATGGTGAAATGTGACTCAACCTTTGTTTTTCTCCACTGATTTAATCAGAACAGCCTAACAGGAAAGACAAATACTGTGTGACTGCAAAATCCTTCGATGCTGGTATTTTATAAATACACTAATGCAGCTGAACTAATTTAAGCCTGTGTTAACATTGCTCACGAAGCATATCGAGTGTTTAATTGCAATGCAAAAGGAACAAATAATGAGAATAAGTTACTCAAATTATTTCATTATAAAATAATTAATGTGATGGGCAATTAAAATATGCATTAAAGTGCACTCATTACGTTGTCATTCAAAATTACCTAAGCTAAGGTTAAAGGTGTTATTAAAAACATTAATTTAATTTGTTATATAAAAGGCAGATAATTATCATAAAATATTGCAAATGATAATGAGAAACAATTTAATGAAGTCTTGGTTTAATTAGCGGGGGTATCATTATGATTTGCCTGTGGGTAAAATGGAAGACTGTTAATATATTTTCTTTTCATTATGATTAGAGTCTTAGAGAGTTATTTAACAACTTATATGAAGAAATATAGGCTTACATTTATATCTTTGGGACTGTATCTCACTCTGTTTGACACAGATTTATGATATTACAAAGACTTTATAAATCCAATTTCTGACGATAGTGTTCCAAATGTTGTTTATCCTGCTTAACCTCTCAATCGCATGTAATATCCACTGTTGAGAGACTCCTAGGGAAAAAAAAACCCACTCTTATGAAACTTGGAAGAACCTCAGAACCTTTTTTTAGTGGTTTTTGACCTTTTCAGACCACCACGCGAAAATGATTTAAAAATATTTTAAAATTGCATCTGTGTTATTCTAGGTTGTATCTCTAAAGCAAGACAAGAGTTGCTCTACAACACAAGCTAACTCAAGATACCTTTCTTGGTATAAAATTCTGAGAGAAAGAGGCTCTTTTTTTAACTCCAAGCAGTCTGTGAGTGAAATAAAACATTGAAGAAAAAGCTATTTTCAACTCAATGAGTTTTCATTTTCAGTGAGTTTTAAAAATTATTTTAAAATTAAAATCTTCTGTATCCTTTGCAGAAGAAAAAATACTAGAAATAGACATTTGACCAGAGATTGTTCTGGCAGGGACAAATGGTTGTGCTTGAGAACTTGTATCCTTGTGATTACGGTCTTTTCCTTGTCTTTCTGCTTTTCCTTCATCCGTGCTTCTTTAGAGCTGGTAAATGCCATCAGAAGCTACCAGGTTGTTATTTATAACAATCAGAATAATTTGGAAAAAATCCCTGTTGGCTGAGGCATTTCTAAGTTCCTCATCTTTAATGATTACAACAACAGTGGTCAGGTTTTTTTTCTTTAATAGCAGAAGGGCTGAATTTCAGGTACAGCATCTCACTGTGATGAACTTGGCTTGACTGCCTGTTTTATTCAGTAATATGCAGAGACTGGGGGAGATTAAAACAGCTACTCTCATTTACCATCTTCTATTTCCCATCTCTTTTTTTTGTTTTTATTTCTGACTTTCATATTTAATTCATGGCTTACACAGTAGCAACATAATGAATTCAATCCTCACTCTTTGCTCACTAATGCTTTCAGTCCAGTAGGCACATTTCGTTTGGTATAATCTTTCGTGTGCATTATTGTGCAACATGAATTCAAGTTTGGATAGATATTGATTTTTGTCAAAACTATGTGAACGGTGACATGCATGCTGTTACATGTACCCCTGCAAGATCTATTATAGCATGTTTAGGTGAAGAAAAATATCATAAAGTTTTTCCAGGAATTGAGTTTATTTGCCTATAGAAATGAAAATTACATTAGTGTCTTTTCTGATATTTAGTAACGGCTACACTTTTCCACCAAGAATTGCCCAAAAGTCAATTTTAATTGCAATCTCATTTACCACTGAAATAAAACTCTTTTTAAGAATTCAATTATTTGACTTCAGTGAAATAAAGCTATAATAGAGTACATGTACAAACTGTATCTCAAGCACTAATTTTTGTTTGATTTCTGAAATCAGTTTCATAGATTTTACTAGGTTAACAAGAGAAGAGGTCCTTGTGACAATGTGGTAACTCTGGCATGCTCTACTCCTCAAGTGACAGGCGCTTTAGAAGTTACCAAGCTGTAGCTTGAGCTACACCTGCTCCAAGTGCCAATATGACTATTTAAACCTAACAAAAGTAATATAAATAATGCATTTATTTCACAACTGGATAGGTTACATTCATGCCAAAGCAAACATCCACATCTGTCTGATGAAAAAGTGGGTCTGGAGAGTACACTTTCAATCTGAGTTAAAATTATAATATTAGATGCAACTGGATAGTTCAGAAAATAGGATAAGCACACAGTGACACAACCACAGACACTGTAATTTTAATAATTGGAATTGGTATGTTTGACAGTTATTTCCTATGCAAGGGAGATATTTTAAGAATGTGTTTAATCAAAATACTATTTTCTAAAGGAATGATAGTCATGGTTTGTTTCTAAATAAGAATTGATAAATAAATGACTATTGATGCTGTTTAGTTGTTTGCCTTTTTTTTCCTTATATATTCTCTGTATGCTTTACACATACATTTGTAGCTTATTGTATTAGTGGCTAGTTTTCCTAGTAATTTTCCATGGCCTTTCTCTAGGAAGAAAGACAAAACAAATTCCGGAGCTCCAAGCCCCTGAGGGTACAAGACCTCTATCCTATCTTGGGTGTTCCCAGCTACCAAGGTTCGGAGCACCTCTTCAAGATACATTTCATGGAAAAAGTACAGCTAGTGACTGGGGAGGGTACTCCAGAAAAGGAGCTTGACCTAGAGGGGAATTTCATCACCACTTGCTCTCCTAATTGGTGCTTTTTATCAATTATGATAATATCCTAAAACCTGTAAAAACTGTATTCACCCCGTGTGGGTGGGCTTTTGTGGACATTCCCCATAACTGCCCTTGGGGGCCTCCAAACAAAGATCCACTTTTATATTACATCCTTACTAAAATTATCTCGAGTTTCATTTCCATATTGGGAAAAAGACAACACTCTAAGCCACAAGACATTCTTATACAGTGCTTGCTGCATGTTTTTATTAACTCAGTATTGAATGAGTTCTTTGATCAGATATTCTCTGATGCTGAGACAAGGCAAGAAACTCAATTTGCTCTCCAAAATCCGTCTAGTCAGACATAGTAACAGGTGACTGAAGAAGGACAAATAAAAATACGTTTTCCATTAATGGATAAATATGAGTTTTGCTGAAATGCTGAATATGAATGGGTTTTCCTATGCTTTCCTACAAATATTCGCCTGCCTAACTTTCCCTCGTGAGTCAATGTTGGCAATTCCTGCTGAGCATATCAAAGCCCTGAGATAGTTTATAATTGTTTTTTTCTATTTTCTTCACACATGAGGAGAAGAAGTCATATTTATTTTGCTATGCTGGATGAACTTCTTACAAAGGCTTCAGCTAGTGGTTTCTAATATGGTTGCATATTTGTTACACTCCTTTTTGTCTCCAAAGAACTTAACTGTATTTAAAGTAGAATTTGGGAAGAAAAAAATATCCATTTAGACAACTTTTGCAAGGGATGGCTTAAATTTGACAGTTGTGTGAACATCTGGAACATGGACAGATGAGGTCACCCACTATCCAGATCAAAATGTCTTCAATTTGTTCTCAAAATCTTAGAATTTTAAGATGTAGTGGTAGAAACATCCCATTTTTGATACAGCAAAGGCAATTTACCTTAGTTAACTTCATTAATGAGATACTGCTATTGACATCATCCTCTTGGGGCAGCAGGTTTTCAGGTTTTTTAGTTGTAGACACAAAAATATTCTTAGACTGTTAAAAATTGTTTCATGTCAGAAACAAGAGCCAGAAAAAGTGCATGACCTGTTGCATGAGATATAATTAAGTTAGGAGCAGCTTGGCCATATCTGAAGCAATGGAAAGCAATTTTCTTGAGAAAGGTTGAAAAAATCCATATTGATCAGTACTAAGTAGTAAAAATTTATTGCAATGTTGTCAGTTGCTTTATTCCAAATCAATACAAATCTCACCAAAAGCTTCTTAAATGCAATAAGAATCTGACAAGGCCTTTTTGTCACAGATTAGTGTTAAAGCAATGAAAAGGCCCCTGAGGAAAGCTGTCTCTGACCAGAATGCCAGCTGTATCCCATTTCAGCAGTACTCCTTCTGGTACAGGACATCTTTATTGGCATTTTGGAACCCTGAAGAAAAACTTAATGTTTTGTCAGTTAGCTAATGCAAATGGTCAGAAACGCCTAAAGACCTTGCATTTCTGGCTCTTTCTATCGAATCGTGAAAGTTGTTAGTTTTAAGATGAAAAATTAATCAGCTACCTGAATAAAAATGAAAGGTTGGATATAGAAGGAATTTTCTTCCTGTTTACAGTTTATAGAAAGAGCTTCCATAAAAAGCCAATTTAGTCAGGGAGCTAAGATCCCATGATAGGATATTGGAACCTGAAACTCACACACACTGCTGTGAGTGTAATACTTTCCTTAAAAAAGCATTCAGAACAATTTCAACTCAGCTATAACATAGATTTAGATGTTGATAAACTGCCTTCCCAAAGCAGAACAATCTAATTTCAGGTAGCAGAGAAATATGACAACATACTCTGTACTTTTAGAACAAAGACTTTTCAGGAATTCTTGTTGCACTAACATGTGATTAATTGGCAGTACCAGAGTAGTTTGAGTGAAAAGAGATATTTTACTTAAGTTATCATGTCCTTCTTTATTTCTGCAGAAAATATAGACACGTACTAATTAAAAATTAACAAATCTAAAATTAGTGATAAGTACCTACTTCACATTTCAAATAATTTATTTTTCAAAGCTTCAAATGCTCTCTTGATTTTACTGGGGACTGGGGACCTGAATGCCTGCAAAGGTGTAGCCACAAAGAATGCAAATCATATGAAAAGACAATGGTTTTTTTATCCTAAATCACTTACAACCTGTTAAAAATTTGCAGTATTTTTGTCCTTTGTGTGAGACAGTGTTTGTGCAGTCATGTGATTTAGCTCTTTAGCTCTTTCAAAATGAACTTGTCAAGGCCCTGAGTGTGCTGTGCATAGTGCACACTCATAAGTGTATTCACTTATGCTGTCAATCCACACTTTTAGGACCAGACATTCACCTCACTTGAAAGACAGTGAATAATAGGGAGAAATTACTTCCTAAACCATCTCTTGGGTGTTTCCAATTATACAAGATGTGCTTCTGTGTAGCTATGTTCCAACCAAAGCTGAAGAATTTGTCTTGAATGCTTGCCCTCAGCTGAGACAGAGAGGTCACTCCATTTCCTAGGTGGAGCCAAATAGAGACCAGCCACCAACTAAGAAATGATAACTTGCTGTTTAGAGGAGCAGAGGGTTTATAAATGAAAATACTGGAGAGCATAGAGGAAAGGCCTGCAGAATAGACGACAAACTCTCTGGAATGCACAGTACTTAGGAGGAGCTGGGGTGAGGTGATGGAAGGATCCCTCCCCCAAAAAAATGTTCACAAAAGCAAGTGAAAGTGGTATTAAGTAGGATAGAAACTAGCTTTTCTTTACCCTGGTGCTGATATGTTGAGCCGTTTTTCTGACAAGCTACAGCTGAAAGACAGAAAAGTTTTGGGAGGCTGGTGCATACCTGTGAGGAATACAACCACTGAGACTTATCTGTTCCACACAAAAACTCAAACTTCCGAACTGCTAATTACGAAGTTTTAAGGTGACTTGCAACAGATATGGAATTTCAAAACCTTTCTGAAAACTCTTCTGTGAGACTGCAGTCAGGAATGAACCAAACCTGATAATCCTGCTTCCAATGTGGACATAAGTGTGGAAAGAAAGACATTTTCTGCTTTAAAGGTTGCAAAAGATAACAACAGTAGATCTCATATTTTCGTTGGAAAGGAAGATCATGGTAGGGAGGATCAGTAATCCACAAGAAACACAGGAACCCTGAAAGCAACTGGAAAGGACGAATTAGCAAGATGAAAATGGAAGTGTAAGGGAGATGTGGAGCAAACCAGATTGATGCAGCATCTGGCATTTGGAAAGAGATCCTGCATTTATAGGAGTGAAATTAAAAGAACAAACCAACCAACCAACAGACCAAAGCAAAAACAAACAAAAAACCAAAACCAAAACCAACCAACCAAAATTATTAAAAAAAAAAAAAAATTCTTCCTCCTGACCTCTACTTTGCAAATTACCTGTGGTTTAAACTACAGAGTCTAGCTCAGCATTAGAAAAAGTCAGAAGTTATCAGTCTTGAATCAGAAACAGGAACACTTCCACATTACCACAATTTTGCAATTTTTCAGTGCTTTTATCTTCTGCCTAAGTTGGCAGGATAAGCTGTTTATTTAATTTTACACTGGGACAGAGTAGCAGAGGAAGAGTCACCTGGTCAGACACAAGTTTAGATGGATGAAGGAAGTATAGTGGTTTCAATTTCAAATTCTAGTGCTAAATCAGCTTTGCTTAGCTTAGTGACAGACATATTAGATATATTATCTTGGCCTGTTTTAGCTGAAAAGCACTGTAGAAAACTGTTAAGAAACTGACAGCAAGAATTTAAAGTCTGAAATTCTGAGAATTCATCAGTGGCTTATAGGCCTTTGAATGTCTACGTATTCACATTGAAAGAGTCAGAACTAATTTTCTTTCTAAATTATATGAACAATTTACAAAGAGAAAAGCAGTTGAAAGCAATTTCTAGCATTCAGGCTGATTGTCATGCTTTTTATTCATCTTTTGTCATCTTTTCTTTCATAAGTGGGTAATATGTATTTTTTGCTAAAAAAAAATCCCTTCCAGACTCAGTCCTTAAGTCAAATACTTAGGAGGAAGTGTAATGCAAATGAAGCACAAGAACCGTAGCTTTGTTTCGTATACTATTTTTCTTGGACCTTTTGGAACAGAATTCCTACACTGAAGTCAATGGCAGAACCCTCTGCAGAGCTACTTGGATGGATTTAAAATTTCTGTTCTCAAGGCACGGTGAAGTCGATGGAGCGAGTGAGACCTTGGTGTGACTTTGGGGCAAGAGACACTTAGAGAGATGCCTCAGAGGACACTGAGTAGTTGGAAAAATCCTTCCTTGCTCCCAGGCATGACTTGGGATCTGGTTTCCAGTACGTTTTTTAATGTTTCCAGTACATTTATGGGATGATGCAGTTGTTTTTTAATGTCCTCAACTGTTTCTCTATCACCATAAAAACAAGGCTCCATGTTAGTAGGTCTGGTAGGTAGATCCAGAGTAGAAATGAGTCTGAAAAACAGTAATTTTAACATAAACACACCAGAACATGGGAATAAGTTACAGCTAAGATGTGGTTTAGGAGACTGCTTCTTCTTACCTCCCAGCTAATGGTTGTCAGTCCTTTGAAAAGCCCAGAAAGTGATTATGGGAGTGTTTATTTAACCTTTCTGGACCAGTGTGAGTCTTGAAATCTTTTTCGTGGTTTCCTAACCAGACCCAGGGATTTCATTAGCTGAATATACATCTTAGTTTCCTTTGCAAAATCAGCATACTTTGGCAGAATTTTACTAATGATAATGGCAGCTTCTTATTCTACCTTGTGCTGAGAACGTACATCACAGCAAACCAGAGTAAAACACAGTTCCTACAAAGGTGATGCAGACAAAAATGCATTCAAAATGTTAATCCAGCCAATTTCATTACAGTCAATAGTGGATATGCAGAAATGGGCTTGGGAGAGTTATTTAGTAGGAGGATTGCAGAGACAGCTCTTTCATTGACTGTTGCTCTCATGGAACAAAACACAGAAAAGAGGATTTTTGTAAGTAATTTGTAAGGCATGACTGTCTCTTTAGAAGGTTTAGTTGTGTTAAAGGCTGGATTATGAAAGCGTCCTTATGTTCTGTGATGAATTAAAAAAGATTTTCTGTCTTGGAGAATGGGAAGTCATGCAGTCCAATACTAAGTAGCATCTGCTATGTACTTTTAAGCTGCTTGCAGACTTTAAAACACATATTGGGGACCTGTTGGAAAGGAGGCAGATTTCAAGGTCTAAAATATAACAACAAGTAACAGATGTTTTGGTCAGATGTTTAAACTAAAATATGCATTTTGTATTGGTGTCTGAGACAACAAACAAGACCAGAATTCATGACTTAATGAACTTCATACAGAGTCATTGTCTTAAAAAAACTTCTCAGCATGTAAAGCAACATTACAAATAAACCTCGTATTCTCATTATCAAGTAATTGTATTTCAAGTGTCTGTGAGAGAATCCTGAATTTTAACTTGACTGACCCAAGCACTTCTGTCAGAATTCCAGATTCTCTATGTATCCAGCAAATTAATTAAAATCACTTACAGATGGTTTTTACGGTTTTAATATGTGCGCTGTATTTTTATAAGCATCTTCTTCTATGTCTGGTACTTCAGTAGGGAAATTGGAACACAGCCTTTATGAATGCTTTTCCTATGGCTCAGATATTTTTACTTGTTTGCATCAAACTACAACGCTGTTTTTAGCAGTCTGGTAAGATTTCATTTTGACCATTCTAATTTAAGCTGTTTGTCTTTAATTGAAGAAGCTGTGAATGTGTTTTTCAGAGTTCTCTGAAATTTCAGAGAAGCAGGAACTTGAGTATTTTGCAGCGAGGCTGTTAGAGAGAGAGGGTGACTTCACTCAGATGTGTTTAAGACGCTGTCACTGTTTGCGAAGCCCTTGGATTTCCTCAGCACTTTCAGCACCACTGGAGGGTGTAAAAGGCTGCTGTGCAGTCCATGAAGTGTCTACTGGGTTGTACTGGGACTTTCAAAATGTCCTGGATTCATGGAAAGCTTCAGGAATGATTTCTTCCTGCCACACAATTTACCAAGCACCTGTGACTTCAAAGGGCAGAAGATCCCAGAACTGAAAGAAAATGTGGATATTTACATAGCACCATTGCTAGTTTATCCTCTTATGATTCATGAAACATAATTCAGTCCCTAAAGTATTGCTGTACCCTTAAAAAATGATTTTTCTGCCACATTTTTGGGTTTTGCCTGTCACTGCCATTTTGTTTCAATTGATGGACTCAAGATGTCCACCCTTGGCAGTGGGGAATCTGGTCTCCCTCCAGCTTCCCTACAACACATTCCAAAAATCTTCAATTTAAACTCTTTTACATAGTCATATCTGCTTTCTATACTTGCCAGCAGAGAATGAGGTAGGTTATTTTTTATTATTACTATTATTTATTTCAAGATCCTCTATTTATTAATCTGAGCTGGGCAAGACAAATATCATCACCTTTTTCTTTTTCTTTTCTTAAATTGCAATTGGTTTGATTTATGTATTTTCACATGTCAGATTCCTAAACTGACAGGGTACATAGAAATTTCAAAAATAAACATAAAGGAGTGCTTATCAGAGCCCTGCAGGTTGATCTCTACCCTTTCCCATGGTAACACTTTTTCAGCAGAGTAGCAGCCAGCAGAGTAGATAATGGGGCACTTCTGAACCTGAAAATTAGATGCTCTCTGCCATGACTAAAAAAGAAAAATCTCGGGGTGGAAGAATATGAAGAAAGGGGAATGAAGTTCATTTTTATTTGTATTTTTTAAAAAATGACATAAAGAAAAATAAAGGAAGTCAGCACTTGTATGACAGATATCTGCACGAACTTAGGGGACACCACCAACAGACCTTCCTATGCAACTGCCTGAGAAGAGTAATACAGATTTTTACACTTATTTAATAGGTAGAAAATTTGGTTGGATTTTCTTATTGGAAATTAAAGATTGGCTAAAAGAGGAAGAGCCTCTTTTTTTCCTTTCCTATAATTCCCTAACTGGGTTGTCTGACTAGGTAAGAAATTATTTAGTATATAAATTGATGAAGGCATTGCAGTGGCTGTGCTGCCATTTCCTTTTTGCAATGAAAACATTTACAAATAACAATGTGTACTGAATATGTGAATTTTTCAAGGCAGACAGCAAAAAAAAAAAGCTTATGGACAATTCTGTGATGTAAATGCATAAGAGTTATTTTATTTAAAAATATTGGGGGTTTCTATTTATTTTTTTCACTTCTTTAAATTTTCCTGTGTGTTGATCTGTTAATGAATCAACTGATAAAAGAGAGAAAAAAGAGGAGAAAGATTAAAGCCTGCATTTTTTATATCAATTCAGAGACAATTTGTGCCCATAAAGTAAAAAAACGAATGAATTTTCTCAAAAAAATTCTGAATAGTGTCTGCTGAAACTGGGCGACCATACTCCTTTTCTGATTGACAGCTGGAGCACTCCAACTCTGTCTCTTATAATACAAACATCACACTGAATCTTTCACGAATAGATGTAGTCTCCTTCCCTTTATTAGCTTTCTCATCCCATAAAGCGCAGTCAGGATAGGCATCATTCCTGTCCTTTAGAAAGCAGTAGATTAGTCCATTTCCTCATGGGGCCCTGCAAAGTCCTTCAATAGACGTGACTGGAAGAGGAAGAGGTTGAAGATGGTGGCCTAAGGGAATAAACTGCTGACTTGATAAATCTTTGGGTCTTAAGAGGTCATCTCTTGATGTCTGAAAGAAAGATTGACTTACCAGCAAATATGAGCACCAGTCTTTATGGCTTTTTCAAGGCTTTTTTTAAGTAATATAGAAAACATTTGTATATGAAATACTTATAAATTTTCTATAACCACAGAATAACAGTGCTTTCCTTTCTCAGGTCTTATTCAATTCTCATAGATTTATTTATTCTCTTTTACACTGTCTACACACAGTCCATGAGATGTGCAGAGAATTTTAATGAGTTTTTACACTAACAAATGCAGCTATAAAATACAACATGAAAAACTCTGAAACTCTGTGAACTTTTGATACCTGCGACAACTCATAGACCCTAAAGAGCTTAAACATATAATTAATAAAAATTATGATGTTTCATATCCATTGCCCTGAGGTGAAGAATAAATTATAGCTCAAAGAAGATTAAATTTACTTAATTTTCTTTTTCCAGGAGTATTTCCTAACTTGCAAGGCCATACTTAGTTTAATACAAGAGAACATATATATTTATGACAGGAGATTTGTCACAAGTGTTTAACACTTATAACTCCTTGAAACTGGTCGATTCTAAAAACTCAAAGCCAGACCCTTAGTTATAGAAATTGATGGAATGCATCAGGAATTAAAGGAACAGTTTGTGTTTGAAAAGAACTTTTTTTGTTGTTGCTATTTTAGTACATAGTTAGAACATGCAGATAAAGCAGTGTAATCTGGTCACTTTCAGATCATAATTTAAGAAGGATTCTTTTCCAAGACAGCCAGATCATCCTGTTGTGGAGGTTGAGAATGTGGGTGAGAACACTGAGTTTGGAAGAAAGTACACCTCAGTGGATGTACTGTGCTCGTTTCTTAGCTGCCATTAAATCTGTTGGTAGGTTATGCTTTCTATATATCTTTTGTTTCTGTAACCTGCTGCTGGCAAATTTCCTGCTGTTGCTCAGCACCCAGAGTCCACAAAAACCCCTGGGAACTTCTGGGTATTTTATGAGTGCAGAAGGCTGTCTAAACTCTTGGAGGAATCTAAAATAACTTGGATTCTTGGGGGAAATAGCAAAGTGCAGCTCTATCACAGGACATACTCAAACTATCATAATCTGCAGCTGAGCAGGGAGTTATAATCCAAGGAAGTTTCCAGGTAATTTTTTGAGCTGATTTCGATTTCAATTTGAACAAATATGGGAGAAAAACAAATGCTGCACGTGTGGACCACAGGTTTTTGGAAGCACGACAAATCTGTGAACAGAATCTGTGGCCTACCTTCATAAAAAAGATTTTTCTTAATTCTTTATTGCTAGGGTCCTACATTGAGAAGTGGACTGGTATTTTCAAATAACAGCTGGCACAACAAGCAGTTGTGTGCAGTTTTGTTTTGGTTTAGTTTGGGTTTTTTTTAACGTCTCTCTCCTGAGAGCTCTATAATATAAGTCCAGATTGCTGCTGTCCTCCTCTGACAGGTTGGGAGAGAAGTATTGATCCGTCATTGGAGGATGGGATGATGTGACAACAGCAGGGACTTTTATTTGCTCGTCTCAGAAAGAAAGTACCAGAAGGCAATGTTAGCTAATCACCCATGCTTAAGTAGGAAGAAGATGCATAAAGAACAAAAAATGTGCTTGATTATTCTTCCATTGGAACTTCTCAAAGGTGTGTTGGCATTAAAGTTGCCTTGCTGAGAATAAAAACGCTTTAATTTATTACGGCTTTGTATGCAACAGGATTGAGGGGAGGATTTGGGGCCTACTCCATAATCAAACCCAACAGTAACAGAGATATTTTGTTCACCTTTCCCGCCACCTGACAGAGGTCACAAAAACCTGCAAATTTTTAGGGATAATGTACACAGTAAAAGAAAGAAAAACATAACCATAGCTATAAAGAGTAAGGTGTTGCTTTTTGTCATAGGAAAAGGCAGAGATTTAAACAAAAAGGAAGGTGTGTTCAGGGGCTTTAGTAGAAATCACCATTGAATAAAAACACTTGTTTCTACAAATCTTTTGGCAGAACACAGATTCATGCTGGGTTTTTTAGAAGAAAAGTAGCAAAATTATTTTTTAATTGGAATGTATATGATTCAGAAGTGCAATCTGTATATTTTGCTCAATAGTACATTATGTTCTGCATATATTGCCAAAGAAATTAAATAAGTATAATGTCCCCAAAGACCAAACTGTTACATTTAGGAGAGCAGAGGTACACGAGGGGAAAATAATCTGTTAGTATTCAGCAGGTATAGCTGAATTCTAGCACTTACATGGGGAGAGCAATTCTTCTGATGCATAGAGACATTGACTTCTACATTTTATTTTACACTATGTTGTGCCACGCTCTGTTTGGCTCCAGCTCTGCAGTGCTCTGCATGTGTCTGGATTACTGCATTCATACAGACTGCAGTGGAGTCAGCCAGCTCAGAACAAATTCTAAAACTGGGGTAAAAGTGAAGAATATTACATTGGAGAATAAGCATGATAACATGTTGTTTTTTGTCGAAGGCAAATCCACAAAATGTTGCTGCCTGCAGCAGCACAGGCTGGGATCAGGACACAAAAGCACACTATGGCACAAAAGCACTGCATGTACTGCATGGTTTTCTAGATTTTTGTCCCGCTTTCTTTGCAAAAGCATTTTTGACTGTAAAATATGTTGCTTGCTCTTTCCTGTGGAACACTTCTGAAAAGTAAGGAGAGATTTTTACCACAGCTTTATATTGTTTTTTACAAAGAAGTAAACAATAATCCATTTTCCTAGACAATACAAAGCATCTTAACTATCAGCCATCACCAAATAACAACATACCTAATATATTGTGAAAATTAGGGAAGTTTTGTGTCTCTATTCTACTTAATCCCAGTTAAATCCCTAACTATCACTTATTCTTTATTTGTAGGCCAGTTACCATCTTCATGACTGATTTTGATTGCTGGAGTCTGATCTTCAGGCTTTGTAGACTTCTCTAATTTTTAAGTAAATTGATCTAAGCTGTTGGTTATATAGAGGCACAACAAAGAAAGAGGAGAAAGGTAAAAAGATCATTCTCCAGAAACAGCCTACTAATCACCTCAGCTTTGCACCTCGGAAATTTTGTTCTCCATATTTAACATTTCTCAGATATGTTAATATTTTTTTGGTAATAGAGTAGCTGTGCCATTAAAATGGCATTGCATTAGGTAGATGCATAAAACAACAGACTAAGAATGTTCTCAAATTGAAGAATATGATTTGAAAATGATAGTCTGAATTAAACAAAGTATGATTAGTCATTCTCTGGCCTGCTGACCTCTTAATGACTGTGCTGATAACTATCAGTGAAGAGAGTCACTCCCTTCCTTGCAGCCTCTGACTTTGACAAGAAAATGTGGATGCTTTTAACTGATACACACAGGAGGAAAAAAAGAAAAGAAAAGAAGAGGAAAGGAAGGCCTGCACAAAAATGTGGGAATAATGAAGCAAATAGTAGTGTATGATAAATCTGGCCACTAATTTCCTCATATATATCCAAACTGAAGAGCAAGTATTAAATCCTAACATCCACCAATGGATTTTAGGTAGCATGGGTTATGAGACACTATGAAAAATAAAAATGCTTTAAGAAGTTTGTGGGGTTCTTTTTTTCAAATTCTAATCTTTCCTTTGTTCTCTGAGTGGCAGGAAAATGTAATCTCAATTTAGAAAAACCTGCAGCAAAAAGTGAGAAAGGATAAAAAATAATAGCAGTATTCAGCATCTTCAATTATAGAATGGTTTTGCATATGACTACTTTACATCCTTTGTTTGAAAGGTGATAGAATTTAATTCTGTTCTTTCTGTGGAAAGTGTATGAAAATTTTATTTTAAGGGAGACCTTTAGGAAGCTCTACTTTAATGCTGTTAAAACCTTAACTTTGTATGAAAGAGCTTGGAATGTTAATCTTGAAATTTGCTTCAGGAAAGTGCAGCATTTTCTGAGAAAAGTGGCCTCAAAGTAGGAAAAAATTGATTCTGCAATGATTCCCTTTTACTACTACTTTGTTTCTGATATACTAAATGGTTGATGTAATCATTCAATCTGATGTTGTTGCAACAGAGTGAAATTGATCAATATATCATTATTGATCAGTTTCTTTCTGATTGGCTTAGCAAATCTGTGTGTTATTTCTAGCTTCACATAGGCAATCTAGCTTATCCAGAGTTAATCTAAATAAAATTTGTGTCTACTAAGTCACAAGGTTACAAAAAAAGTAGAGCATAGAAAAAGGAGCTGAACAATAGCATAATTCCATATGTACATATATGAAAGCATTTAATGTGTCCTCAAAATTGGGCATGAAATTAAAATCATACTTAAATCTCTACATGAAATAAGAGTAATTTTCTTAGTCGCAGTCACTGTAGTACAATAGCTCCATTCAGCTCAATTTATGCAAAACCTTTTAAAATTACAGTTTCTAGGAACCATGCACCATAACCCTGAATATTTCAGTATTTTCCAATTGAATTCGTGTAGGTGTTTTATTAATGAAGCGCTCTAAAATAGATTGAAATATTTTACAGCATTACAAAAAGGCATGTTGCAACTGGTGCATTTAACACAGTCCAATTAAATAATATCAGACCCATAGTCCAATGCTTTACCTATTTTTGATGTATTCTTTTCATACTTTGTGAATCACATTGAATAAATGTTTATGATTATGTGAGTGCCTTCTCAGTTACGTCAGGACCCTTATTTGCTTCTCGCACAAGAAGCAGTCTGTTTTGGGTTTTTTTTGTTCCTTCCCCCCCCCCTTCCCCCCCCAAGTCTAGTAAAATGGATTTTAATACCCAGTTAATCAAGAAACTAACCAGCAAACTGATAAATGATAAATTCATCAGCTCAGAGTGCTTTTAACATCCAACTTCAAACCTCTAGAGGATAAAGTGCTGAAAATCTAGTTATTTTACCAACTGCATGTCTTTCCCAGCCTGGTTCTGTATGGAATGACATCTGATTAAGAAACTGTGTCACAGCACAACTCTGATTCTCTTTGGGGTTTTTTTAGCTTATGTCCAGGGGCACAGAAACGAGTGGGAAGAAGGGTCAGCAATATTTGTGTAGCTCAACCTGAGAGGTCAGATTATACCACCACAACTCAGGTATCATGTGTTTGAACTAATGTAATTACCACATTATCCCATTATGTCAACAAAAAGCGGTGTCAGAAGCTTATTATCTTGCTGCTCCAATGTTACCCTCCTTCATCTCGTTTTCTTTTCCTCAGTAAAATCTTTTAAAGAGAAATAAATTGATTATCAATTTTTTACTTGCATGCATGTTAGGTTTTAGTCAGCGTAGGCTGATTTTATGCTAGAAATTACTTTGGGATGAGAATGGGACTTAAAGAGTGTGTGCTAAGGACTGATCTTTTTTGGCTTCAGGCATAGCTGAGAATTATTCTGTACAGAGCATACTGTAGCAAAACCTGATTCTTTAGGCCAATCCCAAGAAGCAATTTACTGCCACTTTGTGAGTTCTTGCTCTCTTGATCACAGACATCACAACCTGCTGAGATATTCCAATAGTCTCCTTTAATAAAAGCCAATGAAAGACAAAGTTATGCTTCAATATGTGCACCAGGAACTTCCCAAGTCCTGATTTCCTCAGACAGATGGATAACTGCTCTTGGAAACCTGGTGGCCTGGGTCACACCCATATTTCGAGGACGGGAGATGAAGTAATAGAATCAATCAGTGTTCAATACTCAATATTCAAAACCTGTACATGACAAGCAGCGCTGCAAAGGAGCTGACTGTTACTGTTTCACCTGAGGATTGATTACTCTCATAGACTCTTTGTCTCCAAATCCTCCCAACAGCCTTTCATCTCATCTTCCTGCTGATGGGTGTTATTTCCTCTAGCCTATTCATTGACTTATTCTATGGAACATAAAGTTATTTTAGTTTTTATGAGTGCTCTGCCTTCTGGGGCCAGATGTTCTCCCTGGTTTTGGAACCTCATAGCCCTTTCTGGACTGTGAAAAAGTGGTCAGATGTTACCTAAGGACACTTCCACCTTTTCAGTACGTATGTTCATGAGATGAGAGAGCTCACCCAATATTTCTTCTGCTAGTTCATCTTCATGCCTTCAGGGAGGTGTAAATGATGTTGCACTATCCCTTGTTTAGGCTATGGATTTTCTGGATTCTGTACACCTACCTCCCTGTTAACATAAATTCTCCCTCCTTTTCTCTCTTTCTCTTTTAAATTTAGGGATCCACACACTACTCCGAGTGACAAGAATAAGAGAGAGGGAAACTCACCGTAAATCAGGCTGAAGATAAGGTTAGAGAAAAGCCAGCTAAGAGGAAAAGGAGGGCCATCTTTAAGACACTTGTACATATTTAAAAAATATTTCAGCCAGCTGAATGCAGGTAAACCTCAGGAAATTAGGAAAAACCTAGGATACATCTGTGCTTTGTGAACTAACATAAATGACAGGCAGCCTGTTCCCATCTATTGTCTGCTTATTACTGGGCCTGAGGGTAAAAATAGGTTGTAACTTTCTAATCTTCTGTTTCCAGTCTCAGGGATCTGGAATTCTGAACTTGAGTAGTATAGCCAAGTGAGACTGCCCTGAAAGCTCAAATTATTAAATTTATTGATGATTATTTAAATTATTAATAAAATGAATTTTGTTGCTTTTTAATTTTCTTTCTGACTCCTGATCTTCGAGCATGTATGCAACTCATTTTTACAAAAGGAAAAGTACTCAAAACAAAAATCAAGACTTTTGCTGATTGCAAACTCTGAACTTGTGAATCTTCATGAATAGTATAAAAAAAATCCCTGTGAGATTCAGTAAAATCAGTAAAGTCAGACTCAAGGCAAAATCGGAGAAGATTCTTCATTATTCTTTATATATAGTTGAGAGGAAGACGTCAATCAGAATGAAAACAAAAGGATGACCAGGTGAATTTAGAGCTAAACATATTTTTGTTGGCCAAGTAGAAATGAAAATTACCCAAGGGACCACTGAGAAAGAACACAACTGGCAACCAGTTGCCATGTACCAGTGTACTGGAGGTCACAACAGTTTCCCATGCAGTGTTTCCTACTTCATTCACGCACAGTATCTGCTGAAATCACAAAGAGACTTCAACATAAGTTTTGGCGTTGATATATGTCATAATTGTCATAAATTATAAGCCAGTCATGTTTTATGTTGCACCATTTTTTGGAAGAAATACATTCTTGGACATTTTCAGTTATTCCCTGGGAGGTGCTCAATATTATCTGTTTCTTCTGTCTTACCTCCTCTTCTTCAGCAGCTGCTCCTCACCACGTGTAAAAGGCCAGATGAAACAGCAGCAGCAGGACTGTGGAGGCTGCACCTTTTTACAGGGGCTGCAGCTGGGGCCAGATGCTCCCTGCTGCTTGCTCTCATATACAACAACTTTTTTTGGTTCTGCCTATCTTGAAAAGTGGCACAACTCTGGGACCTGTTGTTTAAATTGCAATTTAAAGGAGCCACAACTAATTAGAGCAAAATAGAAAAGATGGAGGTAAAGGAGGCAGATGGTTGGGTTGGATTAAACTGGGTGATTTTTCTGGCCGCCAGACATTGCTCTGGGGGTCTGATCAATAGCAACAATGATAAAACAGAAAGATAATGTGGGGTCTGCCCTGGCAGCAGAGGGAGAAACCTTAACAGCATCTATATTTTGTGGTAGGAAACACCAAGCACTAGGCATGACCAGACCTGAATGTATCTTCTTTGCAATTCTCACTTTAATAAAAATCTTTTCCTCAGACAAAATAAATAACAGGGCTTTTTTATATAAAAATGAGTAATGCGTAGGTCGAATTCAAGACCAGTTCTTCTCCAGCTTGAATTGTTGCAGCAATGTGGAATTATCTTGTTTAAAGGCATGACACTACACTAAGAGCCATGTGAATTATGTAATGTGATGGCTGAGGAGCAAAAATTAGAAAAAAAATCTTAGATTGAGTTAAAAAAAAAAAAAAATCCTGCTTCCACTTTGGGTTAGAGAAAATCTTTGGATTTTTCAGGTTTCTTATACAAAAATTAGCCAAATTTGACTTCAAACTATCAAATCAACTTCTTTCCTACATAATTAAAATATTTTGCTTTATGTATTATTTTTCTTCTTTTTTTTTTTTTTTTGCAAAAGCTGTTTTCTAGATTGCCACTTACTTATGCTAAATGTTCTTACTTAAATGCCAAGTGAAAACTAAAAATCCTGCAAATTTCAGATGAGTTGTTAATTTTTAGCTTCACAAATTCAAATTACTGTGATTTTGGGTGAAGCTGTGCAGATTGTGGAAGCTTGTCAACCACATCCTAAAAGCATTCTGAGTTTGGAAGTAGGTGGTGAAAGTCAGAAGGTCATTGTACAAAACCACTTAAATGAATGTCCCTATGTGTCTCTTTCCCCAAGTGCCCAGATTTAACAGGATATTATCACTGAAGCAATGAAAATCCAGGAATACTCATCCATCACAGCAAACACTAGAAATACCTGCTGAAATCTGTCTGACAATCTTCAAAAAACAAATCTTCTTTTGTTTTGTTTATTCCCTAAATGAATTTCTAAATCGATGCTTAGCTAATAACCCATCATTAAATCTACAAGCTCATCATTTCATCTTGTGAATGCTGTTTCATGGTAAATGAGGCTGTTTTTCCCCAATATAACAGTGATCTGTGCAATGTAAGTCATTTACCTAATAGCATTCTGCAGAAATAGAATCCTACACTTTCTGCAGCATATTTCCAATGCCCGTTTTCCTGAAATCCCCGCTCCTGATGATGAAAGCTGATTTACAGCAGAAACTCACCCTCTACAGGATTATTGTCAATAAACGTGAAGATGTAATTTGAGTGATAATGAAAGAACATTTTATTGAAAATCTCCAGAGAGTCTGTTTCACAAGATATAATTGGAGAGGGGCTAAGAGTCTCCTGCACCAATTTCCAAATTAAGCATCTCAGCCATCAAGATGTGTATATTTTAAAACTGTCTAGAGGGAAAAAACCTGTAATATAATCAATAACAGTATAAGATTAGAATACAGCTCTGCAGAAATGGGGACATGAAGGGGACTGGAGAAGAACTCAAAAATTTCAGTGTACAAACGACATCAATTTTATTCATCAGTGTAGTCTTAACTTTCCTTTTCATTCATATGTTTGAAACTGCTGGGACAGACCTTCATATTTTGCAGATTGTGCAGCTGTACGGACTAGTTTGGTTTACAGAGACAGAAGATGGTGCAATTTTTATTTTTTAAGTTTTATTTTGGTAGAAGAAACTCCAACAGTTTGCTGATAGAGCGTGAGTTTTGCTTTCTGACACATATGTTTCAGGTAATACTGAGACTACCCAAAATCCTCCTCCCTCTTTTGTGGATCTAAAATCACATGTGGAAATAAAATGTATTTTGAACAACTACTACACATTGCCACAGCGTATTTTCAAACAGTTTATAATGGCAGAGTTTGCAAAATTTTCTTTGGTTGTATGTTTGTTTCTTTGTGGCATTTAATTCTTTAACATTTTGGGCCTAAACGATTTGAGCCTTATTTGTTTCAGAGATGGCCTCATTTCCTTATTCATTAATGCTTTGGTCCCAAAAGCTGAAGCTGGAGCTCATCATTAAAGAAGACAAGAGATTACGGGCTTTTCACTGAAGGGGAGTTTCATGGATGCAATCTCTTTTTCTCCCCTGCTCCAAAATAATTCAAATCAATAGACCCTTAGTCCCATTTCTTTCTTTTAATCTAAGCTTTTGTGAAAGAGGAGATTTGAGAGTAGGGGGTCATTTAAATTCCATTTGTCTGCTGATTTGTCATTTTTTATTCTGCTGTTGATGAGAAACTCTTAATTGTTTTTCAAAATCATGTCAAAGGTACTGAGATTTTTTTTAATCCAGTTTCTTATTTTAATATATTAATAAAAAATATTTTTAATGTTGTGCTTGATCTTCACTTTACAAAAGCTATGCTCCTTAAAACTCTTCCTCTAATACAGATTGAAAATAAATGAATACTCGTATTGCAAGATTAGGGAAATTTAGAAATATCACCAACTTTGTAAATGATGGGTTTTATATTGCTTGTCTTGGCTACACAAAACAGATTTTTCTATAGTGAGGAGTGTATTCTATTAGAATTTGAATTAGCTGTGATTTTTGGGGGGGGTCCATTATTATCGTTAACAGGACCACCCTTTCCATGGTTTTAAAAGGGTACGAGAACCAGTAAGGAACAGTTTCCTTACGCTGTGCAAAAAATAAATTGTATTCTCTTGCTTTTCTGCTCCTTTTATCCCATTATTTTTTTCCTCAAAAAAAAAAAAATTCTTCTGGTTTCAGATACGCTATCTTTCAGTTCCTAGTCTCAAAAAAAAATATTTTTTTTTACTTGTAAGTTCAAACTTTCATGTAAGAAAAAAAAAAGATATCCTTAACTATTGTAGCTGATAACAGGGTTATGATTTTGGTGTATATTTTTACAAAATAGACTTTCAATCTCCTGTTCTTCAAAGACTGAAAGCACAGAACATTTTTTGTTTTAAAGACTTTCAATCAGTTTCTTTCCAGACGAAACTCATCTTTCTTTTCTTCACTCTACTTACCTGTAGAGGTAGGTGAATGGTTAAAACAGTTTCCTGAATCCTACTAGAACAACCTGAGCACTAAATCCAGACGTAATGACAGTGGTATCTCTGAAATTCTGTTTAGACATGGAGAAATAATTCACAGTACAGGTGCTTGACACTTAACGTCCTGAGAATAGGTCTGCTGCTGAGCAAACCTGCGTGAAATGCACACAGTTCAGATAACCTCATTTTGTGCTGCCATTTTTACACAACAGGTAAAGCCACTCTTGCGAATTTCCACAAGCAGCTGTTTTTCTTCGTGGTCTTTTAGCATTATTTAGTCATGGGTAGTGGAGAAGAGTTATTTTATTTCTCTTTGAGGGTTCCCAGCAGTGCCTCGTAGTCACGGGTTGGTGTCCAAGCTGTCGGGATTCCCTACAGAAACCTTTGCAAGCATCACATTAGGGCTGCTCATTTTCATTTATATGGTGTTATGTTGGTCTTGTAGTGTCACACACTATTGAAAATGTATGCATGGCACAGAGTTGAGCTTTTCATTCAGTGGTGGTGCTGGTAGCTTTGTTGGTGGGCTTTCGTCTTTTTCTTTCTTTTTAATCAAAACATTTAATGGCTGTGGAATACTAACATTGGCATAAAAATGACCAAAACCAGTTTGCCAAATGGGAAGCTGGATGGAGAATTAATGTGTGTTGGCTTGATTAAATTGTGCAAAGTTTTCTGGACTGACCATCTGAGCTCGTGGGAAAGGGGTTTTGCAAAATATGGGTTGTAAAGTACTCCACTGTAGCAAGAGATACAAAATTCACCAAATTCTTCAAGCAGAACCTGCCCAGCTTCACCAGGACTAGTTTGCTTTACCTTAACCTTGATTTTATTAGACCTTATCTGGTTCTTCTTGTAGGAGCCACAATCCAGACAAATCAACTGCAGATTACTTGGCAGTGAGTGTAATTTGATAACCATTGGTTTAAATCCCTTTCTTATAAAATGGAAAAAATGTTACCTTGATGTGAAATATCGACGACCAAATTTCAGTATGGGGAGAAAGGAAAGGAGGAAAAAATTTTAGTTGTCTTTTTCTTTCCCTTACGTCTGCCATGCTAAACAGTATCTGGAAATACATGGACATCCTTTCCATTTTGTTGTGACAGATATGGCAAAAGTCAAAAATTGTGTGAGTAATGGTGATTGTTCTACAAAGAGCTTGTTTTTTAACTGGGCCAAGTTTTAAGGAAATACTAGGTAATATGAAAGAAGTTTTAACTTTCTTTTGGTTCAAAATGTTAAGTTTATGTGGAACAAAATGAGAAAGCAGGCAAATGCTCACCTACCTGAGCTACTAAAAGGAAAATTGACACACATGACTCTGGTAAAGGTTCTGGAATAATACTGCTCCTTAGAGAGGTAACATCCTCCATTATTCAGCCATCCTACATTATACACAAATGATCTATGTACCTTTTGGGTGATATTTATATCTGAGAGCTGCTCCGGATGTTCTTGTCCTGCTTTGTTGAAAAGAATGTGTGAGGGCATCCTGGACCTCCACAGCCCATTTTTATATTATAAATATCACAGGAGGCATGACTTTTACGTCAGAAATTGTGTGACAAGATCATGAAAGCTGAATGCCTAGAACAACTGTAGGAAGTCACAATATTGTTTTTCAGTTATATGAAACCTTCCTGCCTTGATATATTCACATACCCAGTTATACACACGCAAAGACACAAATAATTATATGGTTTAGGCATGAAGCTGTGTGCCAAGTAACTGTTATTGTGGAGAAAGAGCCATTACGGTCTTAATTAACTTTGCTTTTTGAGAATTGATTTTTTTTCAGAATAGTTGTTATACATGAATAGTGCTTTGCTGTTTGGTTCTAGGGTATGCCCATCACTGTAGCATATGAGCAAGTGTGTGAATGAACCTATTTTAAATTTTTGTCATTTCAGAGGGAATGTTTACATTATGTCACCAGGTAAGTGAAATAGCTGTCCAGTTTTCCTCAGGCTTTTTATACTCAGTAAAGAGTCAAATCTTCTCTGAACTCTCCTGCAGAGGATGCTATTACAGTTTGGGGCTTTGTTTCCCTCTCTTGATCAGGATTTTATGGAAACTAAATAATTAATGTGGTAAGCTGAAAAGGTAGCTAATAGTGGTGGGAATATTTCCCCCTTATTTTTCATTTCTTCCACTGAAGTATTCCTCTGAAAGGTCAAATAACCTTTTGAATGTTTGGATTCTTTTCATATTCTATGTTTTTATACAAAAACACAGGTGTACATATGTTTGTTCACTGTTAATGTCTTCAAATATTTAAATATTTGAGTTCTTTCATGAATTCAATATCAATTACTACAGAGACACTTTATTTCCCCGCTATCCCACTCCCTACTCAGTTACAAAGCTGTTCAGTGAAGTGACACTTTGTCAGGACATTGTGACAGACTATAGCATTGGGAGAGAAAATCCCAGCTTCTAAGGAAACATGTTAAGATTGACAAAAGACGAAGCACAGAGAGATCTTTAAAACAAAATAAAAAAAAAAAATCGGAAGCTGAATAGGATAGGAGGACAAAGACAGGATGTGATTAGGGCATGATTGCTGTAGCTTTTTTTCTATGCAAATTTCAGTGATCAATGGTACTCTTCAAATACGTAATTGGTTTTTTTTTTTGATTTTTCCACAAAAAATGATTCATAAATAAGTAGTAAGTATGTTCTCAGAATGAAATGCCATTGCCGTTTTTTAATTATTAAAACTGATACCATTATGCAATAAAGTGTTTCTATATTGTATAGTGAATATTTTCCTTTTTAACCCTCTTCCTTTAAAGATGTGGCAAGTAGGGTCAGATGCCTCTTAATGGGAATAGAAATGAAAAGCACTACCTCATTGATTTCTTCTCCTCATCCAAAAATGAGATTGGTTTTTTTTCAAACTCTCTGCCTCATCAGGATGATTTCAGATAAGCACCTCCATAATAACAGACTAGTATGGAGAGATATAATGCTTCATTTCAACTATATTCTACAGTAAGTTTATCATAGATTCAATTCACTGCCATGAGACTGGCTACAGTTGCTAAGAGGAGCTCTCATTGAAAGAATTCATCAGTGCATGGAAGACAGTGAACCAAATTCATCCCTGCTGTAAATCATCCAACTTTATTGGAACGGTCTTAGGAAAAAAAAAAAAAAGTCCTGCTCCATTTATCCATTATTCTACAGAAGGATGCCTTTTATAAAAGTTATTTTCCTCTTTGTTGTTCTGCTACTTACGTATTTCATTCGCTGAGGAGCTTCATCTTCGTAAAGGTGAAGTTGAATATTTGACACCTACTTCCTTTATTAATAAGATCTTAGGCAAAGGAATATAGCCCTGAGCATTTCGCTCTAATTGACTTGTGAGACAAAGTCTAAGCTTTCTCTCAGAGACTGTGAGATAAAGGAGTAAAAGCAAAACTTTACGAAAATATAGTTTGGGAAAGTGCTTCCACCCATTTAATGGAAGCTATGTTTGTGCAGCAATTCTGTTATTTCTGTGGCTGAAGAGCTCAGAAATAACTGTTCCTCAAAATGTCACTGCCAATGAGGGAAAATTACTGTTCATGTTCTAGGAATATGCTAACAGGTTTGATGAACACTGCAAGCTGAGATAGTCATCTAATCATCCCACTTGAAAGAAAAGTATTTTTGCCAAAAAGATGCAATTCTTAAATTACGTTTCTGATAGTTTGCCCATCATCATGGAAAGGGGAAAGTTATAAGAGGTTTTGTCATTCCTGGCACAAAGTTAACAAGAAGCTAAATTCAGGGAGCAATATTTGGTGGCGAGTAGAAGAAAGGCAGTTGGTTCCAATTTACCTTGTTCTTAATAAAAACACTGAAAAATAAAATGGGCAGAGAGGAAAAGATGGCAGTGAAGTGTAAGACAAAGTGCTAACAGTCAAATTAGTCCTTCAGTAGGCTTAATATAGGTCCATGTCACATTTTGAAGTATTTTAAAATTGTGTGCTTCTTTAAATTGAGCCTGCTTTTATCAATTATAAATACTTTGCATAAGAAAGGTCTAAAAATTCAGATCTGGGGTTGTATTACTCTGTTCCCTAAATTAATGGCAGTTAAGAACAATTTAATCGCTTTGAAATTCTACTTTTACTTACTATTCCCCTTTGATACACAACTTTATACTTACAGAAATCTGTCAGTCATGAAGCACTTAAAAACTGTTAGAATAAGAGCAAAAAGACAGTGAGTCTTTTTAAAATACACTTGTCACTTGCATGCTATGTAAGGCAAAAGTTTAATTAGCATTTTTGCAGTTTGGATTAGTGATGTATTGACAGCACACTGATTGCATACTGAGGCAGATCTCTCATTTTTGCTTCAGCACCCAGCCAGCCTGACTCCTGCTTACTGCACAGCATAAAGCACAAACCCATTCATTCGGCAATATTTCAATCTGATGTTTTCTGTTCTAATGGATTGAACCTACTCTATTCTTTAAAAAATACATCATTGAAAATTAACTGCCTAAATCACCAATTAGATTTTCAACAGCAGAAAATAATCTCTAATATCCATATGAGATTTCCTCTTTTTTCCCCCTTCCCTCTGACATGCTGTGTACTTTTATCCTGTAGAGGGTGCAGCACACAAGAGTTTAGGTGAGTGTTCAAGGAAAAAGTGGACATTAGCTCTGAGAAACCTGTGTGGGACGTTATGTAATCAAATGTGATTGATGCAGCATTGACCTTTCTCGTGTACAGCCCTGCTACTGAACTCTTGCTCTTTCTGTGAATCTGGATTCAGTTAGAGCTGCACCTGCTGCTGGAAAATCTGGAAAATCTGTTACACAGAAGGAGAAGGTGGATCACCTTTGAGAATAAGCTCACCTTAACTCCATCCATACTGATTGGTTCATTTTGGCTATTCTGTGTGCAATATGTATTCGAATGCTTTGCTGAAACACAGCCTATATTGCTTGCTTCTTTTGAGGGCAGGATCTAGTGAAGACATAAAAATCTGACATGATGTTGGAGATTCAGATTTCATAAGATGTGATGTTTCTCTATTTTTCACTCCAAATTAAGAAAAAAAAAAAAAACAACAAAAAGAGATCTAAGATTCCATATAAGTTCAAATCATCAGAGAAACACTTTACCACAAATGAACCTTGTCCTGCAAGTTTAAAGGAGTGGAGGTAATCATTCCATCTTTAGAAGTTCTAAATAATAATCATCCAGCTGGAGAGCAAAAGAAATATAGTAAAGTTGGCTAAGGTGAATTGAAGAGAAAATTTATTTTGAATGATGATGCCATCTAAATGACAATACGTACTTAGCTGCAGGAGTAGTTTCATCCAAAGCTCTCTCAAGAGAATTGGAAATCTCATGGTGATTAAAATAAACCTTACATCAGACCACATTTGTGGTTTGTTTTTCTCTGATAGGAGAAAATGTAAACAGTCCTACTGCAAATATTTTAACTGGTCGTAGTCTGGAGTGACAGAAGTGATTAAAAAAAATAATTCTGGTACCATAATGTTTGCTGGACTACTTAGTGATGTTTGAGTGTTGCATCGAAGAGTCAACATATTGCCTCAGCTCATCCAAAGTATCATTGGATGAGTGGGGTGGAATATATTGAAATGTTGATCATGTCACACATTAGCGAGCTGCGTATTGACAAGCAGCTTCCATACTCAAGGTGTTGATTTTGATTTCTTGTTAAGCCCTCCCAGTGATTTGTGACTAATCTATATCTAATTTAAAGTATTCAATAGAATCTCCCACATCTCTATTTTGAAGGCCTTCTTCTTTGATAGAAATGCTTCTGAACTTTATTACCCCCTGATTACAGTTAAGCATGCTGTGCACAAGCCTTGAGAGAGCTTGTCTAACGACTCATAATTAGTTTGATAGCCAGTCCTATTAGACAGTCCACAACATTTTCTCCCCCACCTATTAGTTTTATGATCTGTGACCGCTTCATGGGAATTACAACACGAGAAATTGCAAAACAAGCGTTAAGATGAGATTGAATAATGTTATTTACTTGTGATCGCAATGGTAACTGTTTAAGCATTGGCAACGTGCAGTCAGCAAAAGACTGACCCTCAGCTGCCTGTCTTATGTCGTGATTGCCTCACCTTGGAAGTGTGGTACCAGTTTTAGCGTTTCTATTTCCCTCATTATTGAATGCAACTTTGATTAATGTGAATGGCATTGGCCAGGATGCAGAAACACTCGGTTCTTCTTAGAAAAGCTGCAAATTTACCTCTAAAATCCTACAAAAGCTTTGTTTGTAAGAAAAAATAATTTGAAAAAGTCTTTTAAAGCAAACTTCTTTCACACACAAGACTAAAGTTTACGTAAACCATCATCAAATTCAAATTATAATACTGAGACCAATAAAAATAAAATATTGAGTAGTATAAAAATATTATAAAAATAATCTTTTTCCCACAATTTTTGTCAAGATGAGGAAAATATGAGAAAAAGGACAAGCCTCTTCCCCCTCCCTTTTGTTTGGAATAAGAGTGACAGAAATTAAGGAAAACCATGGAGATTAAGGACTTGTGGCCCCTAATGCTTAATGGTGTGGCCACTGATCACTATGGTGAATGTCTGGGAGGGCCTTGATTCAGAATACAGGTCTGAATTTACATTGAGAAGAGATATCTCTCTCTTCAGCAATATGCATGTTGCACAGATATGCATGAGAGCAAGGGCTGGGATCCCTTAATCTCTCACTTCTACCTGCTGAGAGCTACCAGATCAGAGTCTGTCTTCCCTCAGCAAATAGCAGTTGTTTTATACAAAGTGAAACAGATTCACAGAGGAACACTGGCAGGCACTCACCTGCTGCTTGGCCTCACTCCTGCAAGGACCCTCAAGTCCATCCCCCTAATTGGAAAGGGAAGAGAGAAATGAAAGCAGTCCCTTGAAACTCTAAGCCTGAGTGTCTTTTTCTTTTTCTTTTTGTTTTGCTTCAGTTTTACGATGTGGCCTGGTAGGGGATTGATTTGGAAGCAAACCTTCAAGGCTTGCTGAGGCTTAGGCATGAGAACAGCGCCATGAGTCGCCTAAGCAAATGTTAAGTAACAAAAAATATTGGATGCTTAAACGACTTAATAGAGATTTCTCCAACATAAAGCTGTGGATGGATTACAATTTGAGCACGTACACTTAGGCAGCTGTAGGCAACAAAAGACTGAACTCTCTGCAAATCTTACACAGAGTGCCTCTGAGCAAAATTTGATGTACTAGATCCTGATGATAAACTGATGAACAGGAGGATACAGATGGTAGATTTCTTCTAATTCACAAAACCGAGAGAGAAAAAAATTATCCCAAAACTTTATTACTATTTTTTTTCCTGAGCAGTATACATAGCATTTTATCCAGTTAAAAATATCTTAAATTTTCGTATAGAGTGGTGGTTTTAATAAGGTGCTAGAATGTTGACTAGAGTAAAGAAAAATATTTGTTAAAATGGTAATTGACTCCTTTGAGAAAAAAAAAAACAAAAAACAAAACAAAACAAACAAACAAACAAACAAAAACCACAAAAAAACAAACCCACAACCAAGGAGTCAATATATCTAAGGAGTATGTTCAGTATTTCTGTGTATGAGCTACAGTAAGAGGATTCACAAGAATTCACAGAGGAGGCTTTGAAGCCTTGTGTTCCAGGTGACATTCCCTCAGGGGACTGCCAGTTCCTGCTGGAGAAGTGAGGATGTATGAGAACAAGCTCTACAATAACCTTAGTGGCTGTCTTAAGTTAGCTATGTAAAATATTCTTCCTAATGTATTTTGCAAACTTGTTGCCAAAAGTAAGCAGAGGTTTTTGCTTTGCTGAACAAAATTACATTGGTTATGTAATTATTTTTGGTTTTAGTTTCCCATATTCCTTCATGATTAATTATTTTTGAGAAAAATACCCATGATGCCTTAGAGAAGGTAACATTTATTTCTGTGTAGAGAGGAAGCAGAAAGCTCCCAGACTCCACAAAGGGCATATTAAATGTTGCAGTTAAACCTGTTCTATGCAAATGGTAGTGGGTTGACCCTGGCTGGATGCCAGGCACTCACCAAAGCCTCTCCATCCCTCCCCTCCCCAGCTGGACAGGGGAGAGAAATTATAACAAAAGGACAGAGAGACGTCTTTGACCAAATACTGTCATGGGCAAAATATACTCAACTAAGAGATATTAACTGAATTTATTGCTAGCAAAATCAGAACAGGATAATGAGAAGTAAATTAAGACCTTAAAAACAACTTCCCCCCACTCCCCTCCCATTCCTTCCCAGCTCTACCTCCTCCCCTCCAACAGCACAGGGAGATGGGAATGGGAGTTACAGTCCCCTTACAGTTTACAGTTGGTAAACCAAATACACAAATGAAATAAGGGGAAAACAATTATTGCAGCAATTTCTTATATTAATATAGACTCATTTTTATTCTGGTGTTTCTTCTACTTTCTGATCTACTGGGTAAACAGGCATCCATGGGGTTAAAAAAAAAACTAAAATAAGGCAAATAAAAGGAAAAATAAAATGATTCTCTTCTTTGGATGAGCAGTGGTTTCACTACTCCTAGGCTAAGGAAGCTGCTTGATTTTAAAGCCAGAAATTCTCAGGAGTTCATGTCTCAGAGGAAAACATGTAAAGGGTTTTCACAAGGCAGTGATTGAACATGCAGGACATGAAAGGGGGGCCATTAACATACAGGAGACCCAGCATCCTTCACTCCCAGTGCCCGCTGCTTCTGAGGGGTGGTCCAGGCACACACATCCACAGATTTTCTTGTCTCAGGAGATTCCTTCTGTGAAAGTGCTGGTGTCCTCTGATAACCAGAGCCAGGTCAGTCAGCTTCAGGCAAGTCAAGGAGACAGTGCTTGCTTGTCCAGCTGGACCACGTCCCCAGCACCGCGCAGATCCAGCGAGGGAAACTGCCGGGAGCATAAGGACATCACGCTATGCAACGACCTTATTGTCACAAAACATGAGAGCAGAAGATGCCAGGAGAAACAAGGTTTTACAAAAGGTTATATATCCTCTTCTGGGTGTAGATGTGTCAGCTAAAAATTGTCTGCCTATAGTAGCTCATGAATTTTCAGCAAGTGCAACTATTCTGCGCAGCTCTGACATTTATATTGCAGCTTCATACCTATTAGGCCTTGTCTGGATTTGCCAGTGCTTTAACCTAACCCCATTGCTCTGCCTGAAGAAAGTGTTAAGACAGTGCTAAGACACTATATTTTCTTAGAAGGAGTATAGAGGTGGAGAGCTTAGAAATAGAAAAGAATAATTTCTTCGTTACGTCAGGGTTTCTAGGTGCCACATGTCCCTGTTGCAGCTGAGTTGCCAGATTAGTGGAATTTTCCCTCTGCTGAGATGCAGAAGTCCTAGACATAAGACCTCTGTCTTCTGTATCCATCCATCCATCCATCCATCCATCCATCCATCCATCCATCCATCCATTCAATTAGCTGAATTTTCAAAGATAGAAGTTCAAAAACCCAAACTTTAACCATATTACAGAAAATCAGAATATGACAAAGATTTTCCTTAGTATGTATCTGGTGTTCAACATGAAGGGGTGGTGGTAATGGATTTTCTTGTCTCTAGGAATTGCATTAGGAAAGAGTGAGATTGCTGGCATCTCCCTTGGGATTGTCCCAGTTTTGTAGCGTGTTCATGGCATTGTGATGAGTATGTGTTTTGTGGATCATCTGGAGAATTATGAGAGGCAGAGTGGCTGAGATGTTTAGGAACTTATTTAAAATGTTAACACAAATTTATTATGCAGAGGTTTAACCATTTCACTTATTTTCCACCATTTTCCTCCTTTTTCTCTCTGTTTCTCTCCAAACATTGTCTTATAAAAATGGAAGTGTAGGTTTAGCTGCTTTTCATGGTTTTGCTTGGATTTTACTGACAGTGTGTTGTGCTTTGGTCTGGCTCAGTGCCAGAGCGACAGTGATTTCTAATGCTAAATTGCAGCACAAGCCTATTTTGAATGACAGGCTAAAGTGTGTGTGGGGATGTGAAAACAGGTGGTCTGAGATGTCTGGTATCAACAGAGCATCTGGTCACTGGAGTGTGACTGCAGCGTACTTTGTACTCCTAATCTAGATGGTACCAGCAGTTGAGTGAAGAAACTGGCACCTTTTCCAAACCTATCATAGTGTAGCCTGTCCTGAGAACCCAAGTACATGCAAGTGTTTGTTTCATAGCTAAAAATACTCCAGTCAGTCGTTAATTTCTTTACATAATCTGTATTTCTTAAATGGCTAGAAATCAGATTATCTTCAAGTATGCTTGCACAACAGTTTCGCTTTCTTTTTGTAAAGACACACAGCTATTATGAAACACTTCAATAATTTTTAATCTCTTTGTTCAGTTAACACTGACTAGATAAATATTCCTTTATCTCTGTCTAATGTTGCCAGCTCCATTAATATTAAGCACATTAAATCCATAAAACTATTAAAATATCCTTCGAGGGTGAATATCCTTTCTCTCTTTGCCAACAAATGCTTGTTAATAACAATTTATCAGCAGTTTTAAGTGGGCAAAGAAGTAAAGGCTTGAAAACACAAGAGTTTATCACACACTGAAAGATGAAATGTACTCCATGGTTTAATCTAGCAATATTTTTCAGTCAGGTTTTCATTAATAATGTTTTCCTTTAGAGTGTGGCTCTTCTACCAACATCTGTATAAGAGAGATTTTTGGTTAATTATAAAGGTAAGAAGGACTGACGAGGAAGTCTATCATGTCCTCTGTATATAAAATTCAAGAGTATCCCTACCCACATTAAACACAGACTTAGAAAGATTAAAAAACACCCCAAAAAACCAAATCTCAAATAACTGATGAGGAAAATTCTATTTTACATTCTTACATCTTTTCTGTTACTCTGAGGACAAAGATAGTTTTGTAGTTTCTAATCACAATTTGCACAAGAATACAGCACCCCTGAGGATTGTCCAGAAAGGAATAACGGTGCTAACATTATTCATTTGCCCTTGTAAACAAATGATAGTAATAGCAGGGTGATACCTGATGAATATGTCTCTTGTAAAAAATCCTCTCAAAAAAGACACACATTATCAGGAACTCTGCTCTCTTCATGAAAAGGAAAATTATTCTGTAAAATAAAGCCTTTGATTGTACAACCTCTGATTGCAGAGATCATCGCTTTTCATTGTGCAAAGCTGAAGACCTTCCCCTTAAATTTCAGAGGTTGTTAGAGGAGATCCTGTACAGCTGTTTGCCTATAACCACATAACCTGTACAACTGGTGGGCTGAATTCTCCTGCCTAGCACACATTGTAATTCCCAAGTCACTGGTCCAAGGTGTTTAATAAAAAAAGAAACCCTCAAAAACCAAAAAAAACCACCCAAACCCCAAAACACAACAACTCCCAAACCAGCCAACCAAAAAAAAAACCACAAATGTGGACACCGAAATGCTGCTAGCAGATGAATTTTCCAGCTTCTTGCATTAATTCTTTGAGAACCTTTCCTTTCTCATGCAGGATATGAAAACAGTAAGATAGTTTATCCAGGTGATAGTCACATCTGGTGTTTTGTTAAGTTCTGTTTATGGTACACTGAGAAATGTTTTACCGTGGTTGTGATAGAACCTGAACCAATCACCCTAGGAGGTGTGTGAACATTGTCCAATCGCTTTATGGAACTAGACTACATAAATATGATTGTAAAATTAATAAATAATTCATTCTTTCGCTGGATTTGATGTTGCTACATCTCTCCGTTCTTGGCTCTACAGCGACACACAAATAATTTTTGGTATTGTAAGTTTATATTTGTTAGGTGTTGTAAATATCTAAGAGGAAAAAGACAGATGCTAAACTCTCTTCAATAATGGGCAGGATAGAGATGAGAGCTCAGTTCCAGTCAGCTTAAAATATTACAAAGAAATAACCAACATTTAGTTTCTGTTACATTTTGAGTTCCTATGAACACTGAAGCAAAGCTGAATGTGAGAAACAGGGGGTTCCCCCGCAGACAGAGACCACATTTCTGTCTTTTGTTCCAAAATGCTCTTTGGCTGGATTTTAAAATACCATGTCTTGTTTTGCGAGATCTCACTAAGGAATACCTGTCATCGTTAAGAATTCAGTCTTTTAAGATGGTACAGCATGTAGGTGTGTGCTCTCCCTCCATCAAATAGATTTGAAATATCAAAGGTCATTACCTGCTCTAGTACCAGAGCCCCTGTAACATGCTGGGGTGTCTCGGGTACCTCTGTGTGCTCGTGTTAACTTTTTAATGGTGACAGCTTAGTGGAGAAATGACTGTTGGACTGGGGTGTTTCAGCCATTGTCCTTTCTCTCTTTGACTGAGAAAGATTTTCAGGCTTTTTACTTGGAAATTTCAGTTATTTTTAAAATGAAGGATGTCTTCTTACTAATGAAGTGCTATTAACATGACAATTATAAAGCATGCTGGAAGGGTACCATCAAGACAGGGTAGCAATGGTGAAAATAAAGACAAATGTGAGTCAATTTACAAAACACGTCTCCATTTCTGAAAGCCCACTGAAATCCAGTAACACACTGGATTCGGAAATAACCTGTTCTGATAGAAGTCTAAAAAAAGTCATTATTTTAGGTCACTTTTTAACATTTTTTTCCCCTTTGCATTGTCTTAATGACAGAAGGAAGCAAGAAATGTAAGTAAGGGATGGAGAACTGTGTGAAAACAGGTCTGGAGTACTCCTTGCCATGGCTCATTTTTCAAGCCAGTAGTAGTAACAATAATTTTAGAATAAAAACAATTACTCACTATGTTTTCTCCAAAATTTAATCTAAAGTTTATTTTCTCTGCTTTAAGATAAAAAATTAGGTTACTTGCAATACGTAATGAATTAGAAAGAGTGTTTCATAGAAGGAATGAGGGAACCAAATTGTGAACAGTTATAAAAATTAGCTGAAACATTAGCATGTTTTGAAAGGCTTATAGAGACCAGTGATGAGTGGCATTTCTCAGGGGTCAGTATTGAGCCTTCAGCTGTTTAACTTCTTTATCAAAGCTCTGTGGGCAGCAGGTTGAAGGAGGTGATCCTGTCCTTCTACTCTGCTCTTTTGAGACCCCACTTGGAATGCTGCACCCAGCTCCGGAATCCCCAACATAAAACATGGACCTATTAGAACAAGTCCAGAGGAGCCAAAGTATTCCAGGATTCTATTAAAAAAAAAGACTGATAGCTGACATATTTTAAATATCTGAATTGGTCTGTATTTTTTATGTATAAATATATTTCCTTGCCTTTTTAAACAAGGATATCATCACAAACATACTTCAGTGCTCAAGCCAAGATCATACATTATTTTAAAATATTCTTCATTAACTTTTCTGGAGCTGTATTATGAATTGCATCTTGCATAGAAATGTAACAGCCAGAGTAATAACACTGGAACAAGAATTCATTTTACCTTCTAAATTAGACTTTTATAACAAATGGTAAATTGAAATGCCATTACAAAAAGGTTACCATCTTTTATTACATGAAGTTAAGAACTTAAATTTTACTAATGGTGCAATTTTCTCTGTAATTCATCTTTTACCTAATAGCATATAATTGTTGAAATAACGTTTTAGTCCCTGTAAAAAGAAAGTATTGTTAGCAAGGAAAATCTGACTATTAGGTAGCTCAGGAAAACCTCAGAGTCCTCTTTTTCAGATATTCAGATGTATTACTTTTTATTTCACTAAGCCACAAGAGCATATCATTTTCTACAGCAACAACTGATTTTTATTCTGGCTGATGACCTCAATCTTTTCCCCCCTTTTTTTTTCTCAGCAAAACACTTGGGGTGGGGCTTGTTTAAAATTCATTTCCAGTGTGATGTGTGGGGCTTTTTTTACTAATCTTAATAAGGTACTATGAATGCAATTTGCTAGAATAAATTTGTAAGCGAAAGAAAAATGTGCTCAGAATTGCAATTAAGCCTGATAGGTGCCTATAGACAAGAACGGGAAATTTTAAGCTTAAAAATTCCAAACCCTCAGGTCTACTCTGTCCTCAGGTGATACAGTCTCTCAGTATGCATAAACTTTATAAGTCTAGATGCTTTTAAAATGCCAGTACGAAGATCTTACCTAAATGCTAATCTGCTTTAGATCCACAAAATATATCTGGGCAGCTGCATTTCTCTTAGTTCGCACAGTTAAAGACATACCTTGCAGTCTAAAACTGTCTGGGGACCCATAACCTGCATGTTGCATTTCTAATTTTCCTGAAGCATGGCTAGCCTGCTCCAACACAATAAAATTCCCCACAAACCCAATCCTTTCCCTTTAAATTTGAGGATGGTGATGCTGCCCACCTGCTGTACAGAGGTTCAGTGGTTGGGGTTAGGAGGTGGGGAGCAAGGAGAGCAAGTCCTGCTTAGTTTGTTTATCTCATCCTCGTGAGTGAACTCACATCTGGCAGCGAGCAGGGGCTGTGTCCTGAGCTGAGGTGCTCCCACCACCCATCATGGCAAAACTCTGCTCCCCTTGGTGCCAGCTTGAGGACGTCTGCATGGGAGAGACTGCAAATATCACAGGGATTCGAAGACAACCAGCAGAACCCTTTCCTGCAAGCAGAAAAGCTGCACTTCTCTGCTCTGCCTGCCTTTATGTATCATATCCAAAGACTTAGTGCAAATGTATAAGCTGCCTCTGGAGCTGGAAAAAAATCTAGAATATTTCTATTGCTGTAATATCTATGTGCCAAGTGCAGACATTTGTTTGATTTGGCCTCTGGCATTTTTATCTGGCATGCTCTCCATTTCATTTCTCCCACACTGAATAAATCTCAAAGCCCCTTTGGTTAGAAAAAAAAAAAAAAGAAAAGGAAAAAGAAAAGTCCCAACAACCCTCTCTGTATTGCTTTTTAGTTGAGATGCAAATTAAAAAAAGCCTTCTCTTCTGAAATATTAGTACCAGTATGGTAGCAGTCCTGCTGAAAAGCTGGAGGAGAGGTTTGGCCTGTTGTGATTGCCTGAGAAATACCCCCTCCCCTCCCAAGCTTGCTGTCATTTACCTCCTAAATAGCGGGTGTTCCAGCTGACACATGCTTCACTGAGCAGTGCAGCTTGGTGGCATCCCAATCCTGCCACGTCATGTCAGCTGAAATTGCTATGTTAGAATGCAAATTACCCCCAGAAATTACAGGTACACATTTGATAACTCTATATACGTTTCTTCTCATCTAAGGGAGGGGTCCTGGATGAGATTGTGTTGGCCAGCAGAGGTGAGGCTGACTAGCATCTTGATTTTCCACTGTACGAACTTGTATTTGGACATTTTAAATGGAAAGCAAAAAGCTTGTAAGGCTTTTGGGTAACAATTACATAGTGCTTGTGCTGTATGAGCAAAAAGGCCCTAGTTTGTTTTTAGGCTAAATTACTAACATATTTTTCCAGGCAATGTTTCAGTCAAGATCTTACCACAAGTAGCCATGAAATGATGTAAAAATATCTTAACCAACTGTGGGGACCAGTTCTCGTGGTATAAGAAAAGAGAATTATTGCAGGTTGTCACTGTGTCAGCAGCCAAAAGATTTATGGCAAGGTTATAAAGCAGTTTTAAATATTGACCCAAATTAATTCAGTCCAAAGAGTCACCTCTGTTATTCCCCAAGTGCTGGTTTGGCCACACGACAGACTTGGCACAGACACAAGATTCTCCACAGATTCCTGTCCATTAAAGTGGCAGAAACCCTGAAATTAACACTTACACTACAGTGAAGGAAGAAGTGGGTTTATTGGTCTTGGTTTAATATTTTTCTCTCTTAGTAAACTCTCCCTCATACTAGGTAAATTTAAAATATTATTTCCGGATCATTTTTCTCCACTTTATGTATTTTTTCATATTACCAGCTTTATATTTTATGGCAAGCATCTGAGAGTCATCAAATTCAAATGGCTGAATAAACATTGCTTACTTGACAAGCACCTATTTAAATGCATTATTTTTGGCATAAGATCTAAAGTTGTGTTTGCAAGGGATGGCAACATTTTTTGGCTCTTTTTTCCCCCTCTTCTCATCACAATCCGGCGTAATTCTCCCAGTCTCTCATTTTACCTTACCATAGATTAATAGTCAAACCTTAAAGGATCAAAATTACCCACGCCTAGAAATATGAGGTAATAATTTGCTTAGAGCTCCTTGTTAGCTATTCTCTGATATTTAGCTGTGTCCCTTCATGTGCAGTCTCCACGGAGTAGACTTTGCCAGTAAGAGAACATTTTTAAGCTCCTCCATGTCATCAGCCTAAATAGTGAAGAATGGTAATTTCAGCAATGGAGACCTGAACATTTCAATTTGCAGTAATAGATGTTAAATGAGCAGTAGAAAACTGTTTGAATGAATCTGCAGTTATCTCATGCAGCTGTTCATTGCTCTTTAGTTTAAGTTTCTGATTATGTTCCTTTGTAGAGGCATTCCTGCAGATCTGCTGGCTCTCTTTCCCTGCTATTGTCTGAGATCTAATTACAAATCTTCCCAATATAGTTAGCCTGTGTTGAAGATTTGGAGAAAATATTCTCTGTGGGAAGAGTATATTCTGAAGAAGGAAAAAAAAAATATTATAAAGCACTCTTTTCTAGTATTCCTTGTGTCAGTTCTTACGTGAAAGACATAAGAAAGTGGTCCTAAAAAAAGAAGAAAAGGAAGAAAATACCCCGCCCACAATTTCCCTTACAGTTTCCCTTACAGGTCCATGTTAGCACTTGCTGACAGATGTACTTACAGACTGCCTGCTGTCCTCTGCCAGTACCTGTGAGCAGACAGTGATCACAGGCAGGGGTCCATACAATATTTTATGTATCAATTGAATTCATTATTTTAAATATTTAAATGAAAAGATAATGATTATTATATTAAACGTATGATTTCTATTTAAAGTCTTGATTAATTACATTTAAAGGCATGAAATTATGGGGAAGATGGTATCTGGATGTGCAGCTAATGCCTCCATTTTGATATCCTTAAAAAAAATTATTCCACCCATGGTCATGAATCATCACCATTAGGCTGCTTTATAAGCAATTAGAAAGGTCAGGCTGACAAACTGTACTGGATATGAGACAGTTCAAGGATTACAAAACACTGGGAGGTGTATTGAGATGGATTTTTCTAGTGGAATGAAGGGGTGCTGGAACAGTGTACCACATCTGAGGGGGCATGCAAGGTTAGACAACTTTACACTGATGACACTCCTGTCTTGGGCTCCTTGATTTAAAACCTAAAGATCAGTCAGATGAATTTGGGGCGTATTTCAGTCGGCAGACAGGTCTAGTCAGGAGATAAAGACGTTGAACTTCACTTGTCACCTTCTTGGCTTTATTACTTCAGGATCTTCCACTTCAGTGGGTGAACCCAGTTGTCCTGCTATTGCCCTGAATGTTATGTCATGATTTGTACCACAACAAAGTGAGTAAAATACCTGCTTAATTCAAATCCTCAGAGACATTCCCTGATTTTGGACCTATCCATTTTTTTTAACCAAGCGGAACTCAGCATGAGGTGTGTAAGACAGAAAGGAGCAAATGAGCACAGGAGAGTTGTCAGAAGTGGGTGATCTTTCTGCTTCCAGCCTGGGCGTCCACCAGCCCTTGCCTTCTCTCACATCCCCTTACATCCAAACACAACATGGGGCTGCCAAGGCAGCTCTGCAGAAGAAGAGCAGGCACTGCCTGGACATGATGATGCCAGGACAAGGACATGAAGACTGCATTTATGTGGCAACTACAAGGACATGCACAGATGATAAACTATCTGTCAGTCCCACCACTATGTCTTCCAGGGGATTTGTTCTCCAGAGGAAGATTGAAGTGACACTGATGAGATGTTCAAATTGTGCTTTATTTGTGCTGGTTGAACATGCACATAGATTATTTTTAAATTGAAAAAGAGACCAGAAACAGAGAAATTCCAGCAATGGGTGTTTTGGGACCATGATTTCTTGTCACATTTGAGAAACCCGAAGTGCTAGTAACTGATCTGCTTTATGTGTAAGAGCACAAATCTTCTAGTTTTTATTGTAGCAGAGAGCTTTCAATTTAGAAAAAAATCAATCAACAGAAACAGTAAATGGCAATGAGCTTCACATTTCTCTTTGGGAGCAGCATTATAACATTTAGTCTTGCTCAACAAGAAGTTTTATATTGCTTTTGTTTATATATAGGATAATGTAATGGGGATACAGGGCTTCTGTTTAGAAAGGTTATTGACACTCTTGGTGCTGTGTTGGCATTTATTCTTTGGATTTTATTGCTTCTGGTCTGTGGTATTTATGTCTCTGAGGTGAGGACTTTCATCTGTGATACATGCTCATAATTTACAGGCTGCATGATGCCCCTGATGTTGTCTGCAGAAACAGGAAATTAAACAATTAAACAGGAGGCAGATGCGATGAGTAAAACAAGATACTCCCCTCAGTACATTTATTTTTCAATATTGTCTGTTGGTCAGAAGAGGCTGAAAACCACTGCTGTACCCAATGGATTTGGGGGAACCAAAACGGTTTTCCATAGATGGACATGAGAAAATGGCAAAATACTCCAGGAGGGGAATAAACTAGGCAGAATATGAATTCAGAACTTAATGGAAGTTTGAGCTTCCATGTTTTTTCCTGTATCCAGCTCTCCTGAGTCTGTGTGACATGGCTGAAGCCTTTTGTCACTGGCGTTCACTCCTCCCTGCCAAGCTGTCTGAAGTGACCATTGCCAAGCTCCCTAGTGATTACTTTAACTGTAATAGCAATGACAGATCACTTTATTAATTGCAAATTGCACTATCTGAAGATGGTGACAACAGATATGGAGAAAGGAACAGAATATCCTAATTTTTCATAGCATAATCAGCCTGTTTGGAGCCCCAGATAAAAATTAATTACCTCAACCTTACAATACACTTGACATGTATTTATTGCAGCATCCTCTATCAGCAAGTGCCATACCTACTAGCTGGCTTCTGTCACATTACCCTAAAACGTGGAGGGGAGTGTTAATGAGAAAGAGCAATCAAAGCAGGGCTGCTCTGGGATCTGGGTCTGGATTCCAGTTGTTGCATGCCACCACCTCTGGACACTGCCTTCCTCAATTACCACCTGCCCACCCAGGCCCAGGGAGAAGATTGTGTTAAACATCCTGGGGGGAAGTGCACAACAGAAAAGGACTTCGCAATCCTGTCAGTGGTAGAAATTAACTCAGTGGATAAGATTATCTGAGAATACCAAATAGTGAAAAAGAAATTTCTCTTGGCTTGTAGAAAGAGGGAGAACAATTCCAGTGACACGAGAGGGAAAGCTGTCAACATTCACTCGATTTGGAAAAATTGAAGGACATGCCTATAGATCCACTCTTTATCTGTTCTCCGAGACAAAGTTTACAAGACTTTCTAAAGGAAGCAGACAATTCTTCAGCTCCTGTTTGCTGCAGCTGTTTTCACCATGTCCTGAATTGTTTGATACAAAGTCTAAAATAATAATAGTCTTGAGAAACAGGATTAACCTTTCCAATCACATTTGAGGTGAAATTGCTTAACTACAGCACACAATGTCATGCTACAGATAATCCATGTGCTTGATTAATGCTTTTATAATCAATTGCTGTCTGGAAGTGACTCCTTCCCATCACACTCTTCACAAAAAGAGCAGATGGTATTTAAAAGGTTATGGCAAGAGGGCGTTTCAGAGGTCAAATAGAACATCGATCAAGTGGGCAGAAAAATTGCTTTTTTCCTTCCCCTCCTTATCCTCACAATCCATGAGGGAATGTGGACTATGAATTATAGTTTGATCTATAGTTCAAGCACTAAAATGTTTTCTTGTTTCAAATTTCTGTGTTGTTTTGGGTAATGAACCTGGAAATTGGATTCCCTTTGTGCCAATAAAAAATTGTGCCCGATACATGTATCTCAGCAACATAATTCTTAGACCCACAGAGATTGGCCTGCTACTACCTTGAACACAGTCCCAACTTAATATTGGTGCTTAGTAAAGGCTGTATAAATATCCACGATATCTTAGATCAATTTTTAGCAATGATAAGGACTCTGTGAAAAAAAAGATACTCTCCATTTCCATGCTCCTTTACAGAAACCAATAAAAAATGATATTGTGTTTTTTATTCTCACTACTTTCCATGTACATATTTGGTTACCATTCTGCATCAGAGTCCAAAGAGAAGTGTTCTCACCTGGAGTGAAGAGGACGGGCAGACTCCACTTTTCAATGAGGTCTCCAAAACCAGATATCAGGGGTTTGCCATTGCTTAATACATAAAATATATTAATAACTTTCTTCCTCCCCTTTCCATCTCCTATCATGCTAACCACATTGCATGAAAGTAATAGGAACAGAAGAGCAAAGTTGTTTATGTTTTCTAGTAATTTTTGAGTTTTTACTAATGAAAATGTAATTTTTTTCCTATTGGTTTGGACATGAATATTGTCATCTTTGTTTCCTAATAAAAGTGTATTTTTATTAATTGTCATATCTTTCCTGCCATTCATTTTTCATGATTTTTTTGTTGTTGTTGTTGTTGTATAGGTTACTGTGATGAGTGAAATGTTCATCCTAAGTAGGTCTCTGAAGAAGATTTTCATTTAGGAAGTGAAAATGCTATAATCTTGCTCTGTCATCAAAACCAGGATTGATTGGCTAAGATATTTTTCAGGATTCTAACTTATATTTAAGGACCTGAGCTCCTCAAATCTTTCTTATCTGCACGATTCTCACTCAATTCATGTAAGTAACCTGAGGAGCTATTAATGAGACAGGGGTTTTTCTTTATTCAAGAACAATTAATGCCTACCATACATTGCATAAATAAAGTTGTTAAGCATGAACTTTCAAAAGGTGAACAGAAGCAGAACTTGATGAAAACATACTAATTCTGCTAAAGTGGCATCTGGGTGTCTTCCTGCCCAGAAGTTCTATCACTGGAACTGTCAGTGCATCTTAAATAGTCTTAATACACACAGCCATCTATAACATGCTGATAGACCTTTCAATATCAGTTTTGTAGTTTAATTTCCTTCTATTTATTTCAAGAGTGAATGTACATTTTTAAAACAGCTGAAGTCTACCAGACACTTCAACTAAGTCATGTCTGTCATCACTGTATATGAAAAACAACACAGGTACAAATGTATATATTGCATGGTTTTTTCCATGATTTACTGTCCAACAGAGAGGAAAAAAATCTGTTCTACCATTTAACCTAAGGTTCCTGAAAGGTAGCATACAAAAAAAGATGTTAACGTGAAAAACTGCATTGGTATAAACGAGGAGCTAGGAGAGGTTTATTTCTAGCATTAACTTAAAACACACAGATTTCCCAGAAAAAATGACTCCTGGGGGCTGGCTGCACTTCAGGCATTCTTCACGGGGATTCTGAGTGGGAAGACAGTATTGGCCCTTAGCAGAGGGTTTGTGTCAATTGCCTTGTTATGACTGGGACCCAAGTGATCAGAACTGCCATATTAAATGCAAATTGATAGATGAAAGTCTTTTACTACCAGTCCAAAGGCAAAAAGCGGCTGTGAAAGTAATGCCAGATATATTGACAGCATTGTAGCATTTTTCATGGAGTTTAATATATGTATTTTATCACTAATCCTTTAGAAACTTCTAAAGTAAATCTTTTATCTTCTACTGTGTGTCCATATTGATCTGCTGTTGAAGTGTTGCTTGCAACTGAGAGGTATTATTCATTATGCTTGGAAGCTGTTTGATCAGAGAAGAAAAGAATACAGCATGGTTTCAAGAGAGTGAGAAAATCAAATGAACTTACAGAGATGAAAAATAAATAGTGAGATGTGCTTCAACTTTCTGTTATTTATTTTTCAGAGCTTTTTTTCCCTGAAGAGACCAGCGAAACTTCAGAGAATTTGACAATGTCTTAAGTAACCTAATAAAAAGCCAAAGCTATCTACCTTTTAACAATAGAGTTGTCTATAAATATAAAAGTGCAATTTCAGCCTTTTTTCCCCTTGTTTAATTTCACACCTTAGTTTTCTGATTTTTCAGAGACTTAAATAATGTTCTGAATGAAGCAATATAATCATATGTATGATTGAGACCCGATTTTTAAAAATTTATTGTAGGTGAATATTGAGTATTCCCTTGAATACAGCACAAGAACTTCATATATACAATCGATCATAAAAAGGAGAACATACAGAAACCATTAGAAGAATTTTTCTGAACTGTCTTTCCTCTAACTTAACTTATTATACCTACACAGGCTTCCCATCGCTCTCCCTGCTCTGTCACTTTCCAAGCTGTAACTCCCTCTTACCTTTGGTAACCATCCACAATCAATCCAAAATTTATCTCTTTTCTTTACAGTATGACAGCACCCAAAGGTTTTCTTTTCTGATGTCTCCTATTCCTGATTTTAGACACGGTATCAATCATCAGGTCCGTCGCACGTATCTGCCGAGCGATCGCTCTTCTGCACCCTCAGAGTGTTTCCTTGGCCCCATTATATCCCTGCCTGGGTTGTTTGTTCCTTTCTCAGAAATCCATAATACACTACCCATTGGAAGGGGGAGGGAAGAAATGCCCTAGGCTTTCTAGTAGTTGTTGTAGGGATTGTATAGTTTACTCAGTCCATAAATGTAACACTAAAATGAACCTGTGGTATCTGTGTTTGGATGACTATTAAGTGACAAAAGCAGTGCAGTATTCTTGTGCAATCAATATCTTACATGTAAAACCAAAGACAGCACTTTAAATTACAACAACAACAAAAAAGGATACTACAATAATAACAAAGTGATGTCTACGTCTGCTTTTGCTTGTGTATTGCTGCCTTTTCATGGCAAAGTTCTTATTTCAGATTCTTTCTGCAGCCACCAGCATGTGCTAAAGAGTGACACTGATAAAGCACGTGCTGTACACTCTCCACGTTTGTCAGATATGCTTCCTTGTGCCTACCTGAAATAAAGTGTTCTACTGTTCCTTTGTTTCTTTGAAAGATTTTCTTCAATGTCTTCTCATTTTTAGGTTTTGCAATTATAAACATGCTTGCTCTTTGGGCTTAATCTGGAAAGGTGAGAAGGTAGCTGCTTAATTACACAGGGAAAAATGTTATTAGTGAAATAATTTTTTGGTCCTGGTGGTAAATTTAATAAAAATATCTATGTGAAGCTGCTTCCACAGAGGAACAAAGCTAATAATACCTTAAATTGTTCTACATGTTGCAAGATGTAATAACAGCAATGTGCTATGACTATAATTTTTCAAACATATAAGTGCTAAAATTCTACACCTGTCTATCTACTGGCAATTTGAGGCACCTGAATTCCTTTGTTAATTTGGTTTTATGTTCCTAGAGCCTCTGAGAGAGAGAGACACCAAATCTGCAGTGAAATCAACATTTAACAAATGAGCGCTGCTCAATGAGATTGAAGGTTCAGATTTCTTGGACACTTTTCTCACAGACTGTTGAATGCTTGCAGTTTCCCTGAGGGTGTCCAGGGCAGCATGGCCACAATTCCTTTGGTTTGGGCAGCCAAACAGGTGTGAGTGTTGCACAGAGCAGTGGCACATGTCCACAGTGCCAGAGGCTGAGTCACAGCACACCTTGCAGGTCACTGCTCATGGGGTGACAGTGCCAGACACGTCCCCAAGTGTCCCAGCCAACTGTGTGTGCCTGGACTTTGTGTGCACAGGGCCAGCTCCCCCCAGGTGCTGCTTTGCTCAACATCCACCGATGCAATCATGGTGACAGCTCTAATTGGGCTGTGACATCCCATATAAAGGCTCTCTCATTTTTTTTCCACCAGGATTTAGTTTCAAGACAGCAAGAGAGCATCTCTAGGATAACTAGGATATATGGCACCTTTAGCTTTCATTCAACAGCCTCTTCACCATCTCACAATTAAGAATGAGCTGATCTGTGAGCTGGAGTGAACTGATCTGACAGGTGGGGAAAGAAATGGGCACTTTGGTTCACTGGCAAATTGAGAACTTCATGCTTTTTTATTTTTTTCCAGGATAATATACATATAACTATTATATCTCACACTATTATATTATTTTAAATTGGACTTCAAAATAGGCAGTTGATATGAAAATCTAAGTATTTTTGTGTAAACAATAATTCTCTTCAAATAAATATGACATCCCAGAGCTTGTTGCTAAGGGAAAACTACCTTTCAAATTAAAGAATATTTCTTGACTTTTCAATTCAGATCTTCTAAAGGACAAACAGAGATATATTGCAATGGGGAATTTTGAAAGAGTTCTGACTGACAGTGAGACGAATTTCCCATCCCAAAGGGAAAAGGAGGTAAAGGAAAAGGTGTTGACTTCTATGCACTGAATGGGTGCTGTAGTGAAGACTTGCATGAGCCATAAAGTGCCTGCTCAATACGAGAGTCTTTTCAGCTGCCTTTTTCAGGGCAGGAAAACACTGGGGGAGATGGAGATCTGTACCTGTCATTAGAGTTTGACAAAAGGCTTGGTGCTATTCATACTCATATTCCATGTATAAACGTGGAATGACAGGACTAAAACCAATGGTCCTCCTGATTCACAGCTGAACAACAGAGAAAAACATTTTACCACCAAAACCTGATTTTTTTTTTTTTTGTTCAAATATATAGCCTTTAAATCTGAGGACATTTAATATTTTTTCCTTTAACATCATTTTGGTTCAGATGCACTTCCTACTTTTCTCAGAGTAAGTGGATAACTTTGTATGTCAGCTCAGATTTACCAGGATGATCAGGTTTCTTTCTGTCCCTGAGGAAAAATATTATCAAACTACTCACTCGAGGAAACAAAATATATTACAATGCCTAACATGTATGATGTTCTGTTAAAACAAAATAACTCTGTATGACAGTCAGTGTATTGCAGCTGAAACAACATGTATTTATTTGATGATTATCTGATTGAAACAATGTTAACACATCCATCTGACTGCTTCGTTTCTCTTTAGTCTCACTCTCACTCTTTAAATACTGGCATGGGCTGGTGGACTCTGAAAGCAAATTCTGGCCTCAGAGATGTACTTTAAGGCAGTTTCTATCAACATATGAGAAGTGCAACGTGCCTGACCCAAAAGGGCTGCCAGAAGCTACTGGTAGAAACAAAGGCTTCCTACTGAGGCAGATGAAAGCAGAGGAAAAAAAAAAGCAGAAGTGCTATGAGCAAGGTACTGAGGATTTTAAGATGGCCTCTTTGTGGCAGAGATGATAATATAAAAATCTTAGGGTATTTTAAGAGTCAAATGAAACAAGAATAAGGATACAACAAAAACATTTATCCCGGAATCACATGGCATCTAATTCAGCTCTTTATTTAGTTTTTACTGTGTGAGCTTTGGGGAGTATCTCACAGTGAGAAAGTTCATAAAATGAAGAATGTAGCTTAGTTTAGGAATATTTAAACTGTTAATGTTCAATTAATTTTGACTGTGATAATTGAGTTTTTTTATGTATAAATGATGCTTTCCAGAACTGTTGTTATAAAACCAAAATATGTTCACATATAAAAAACAATCCAACAAGCCTAATTGAAGCAAGAAATACACTGATAGAAAAATAGGAATTAATGAGGGATAGAGAACAGTGGAAAAAAAAAAAAAGCTAAAAAGAGACAGACTAGTAGAATTTTGGACTTGAAGAGATTTTAAAAGAAAGCTTTGACTCTAGAGACAAAAAAATATGTATTATTAAACCTTTATATTCTGGTACCATCTAGAGGCCAAATGGCACAGCATCCCATTTTGCTAGGAGCTGTACAAACATATAAAATTACAGATGTTCCCTCTTCAACCCAAAGAGTGGGTATGGCAAGCTCACAGCTACTGAATGTTTATGTTATTTCTTCTTGGTGAAATATTTTCTGTCTGTCTCTATTCCTTACATATTGTCTGGATCATCTGTGTGCAAACCCTGGGTGTGCCATCCTTCCAGTCTGCCAACAGCTGTGTCATGAACACAGATCACAAGTACAGGAGGCAGAATGTGCCTCTGGTGCAAGAACTTCAACAGCTGCACCCAGCAAAATGTTATAATAACAGGAAATACAGCCAAAGTCAGGAATGAATTGTTCCTACCGCCGTGGTGCCCTGGGATTGCTGTTTTCTTTATAGGATGTTCAAAAGAGTTCTCTGCTGGCATTTGGGGTGGAATGTGAAAGGCTAACAAATGATATATATCAGCTTTTCAGTTGCAGAGTTTGTAAGTGATGTCTAAGGAAATATGTACATTTGTATTTTGCTCCTGTTACTTTGATGATGAATTGTTGCGAACAAGCCAGTGAAAGAATTTTTGAGCTGCTGCTCCAAGAAAGAACCATTAAAATAGCAGGTTTTCACGCAAGCCAGGGGTACTGAAGTGGCCAGTGAATAAGCCAGCACAAAGGCTGGAAGGCATTAAGACAGGATTACCTGAATCTTTGTGTGAGCAGGCAGAATCAGGTAGCCAGGGCAAATAGACGTATTTATCTGGGGTAGAGCACTGCACTAATGAAACTGTGCTGCTTCCAGCCAGCCAAGGACATCTCTGGCCAAGGGCTTCCTTAAACGAGTCTGTTTGTTATTTGGGATCACTGGGTGATAGGTCAGTGGTCACACCCAGCGATCTCTAAAAGGGTCTTTCACTGATTCCAAGCGGATTCGGACTAAGCTTTCTGACTGTAAGCTTCACTTCATGTCTGGGCTTTGGGACTTCGAACTTTCTCTTAAATTTTGCCTTACCAGTAAAATTCATGGAATGAGCTGTAAAATGCAGTGATACAGACTTGATCATGTTTCAGTAAGGTGCTCCATGGGTTGGCTGCAGTGGCCATGGTGACTACAGTGATAATGTAAACTGTCTAATTTATTTTCCATGTATTTAACACACAAAAAAGATTCCCTTTATATCTGCAGTGAAACTATAGGGAACTTTAAGATTTCCTATATATATATATATTTTACAGGAGGATCATGCAAGCCAAAAAAATAAATATTTTGGGGAATTTTCTCATATAAACTTCTATCCTGGGAAACATAATATTGTACTGGAATTAACTGAAAGAAATAGGATTATCTTGATCTTTCCAACGTCACCTTTCAATTTTTTGCTTCACTCATTAGGAGAAAGGTATAAAGAATGTCTTACCTCATTTGACTATCCTTAGACTTAAACAAAAGCAATAGTCTTCTTTCAAAGACAAATGACAATATTCCTTCTAATTTCAGTAGATGCAAGATCAGGTATGAGATACTGGCAAATATTTTGACTCCAGTTGCTTCTGAAGGAAGCTCCAGTGCCGACGTCATTGTGCCAGTCAGCAGGTGTTATCAGTATAGAAGATCATGGTAAATTTAGATGTCATCTAGACCCTTCTAGGCCTGTCAAATGCTTTACTCCACCATTTAAAAAGCAAGATCAGTGCTTCATTGTTATTTTTAATGCTGTGGAAATATTTACACCCTTTAGCACATCTCGGGAATTAGCCAGGAGAGCTGGTAAAATTCGAATATTTTTTTTCTGGCAAGTTTTGTTTGCTTTTGGATGGACTTTGCAGACGTGAAAGGTAAAAGGCAAAGGTTTACTTTAACCCTTCCATTCTTCACAAGCTAATCCCAAAAGCTGAGCTGCAGAGGGATCACAAGGGTCACAACTTTAATAGGGGGATATTGGAGAGGGAAATCCCACTCGCTTGACATTGCCAATAATGCAGACATCTGATTCTTGCCTGGAAGTCGATGAAGTATAGATAAAATAAATAATAAATAAGCTCCCAAAACAGTTTTTATTTTTTTAATGGTAGTACATAAGAAACAAATAAGTGGTCAGGGCAGGGGGTAGGTAAGGAGAAGCACTAGAACACCCCTAACTTCTTGAATGCAAGAAATATAATCCTGATAAATTTCAGTTCTTATGGGAATAAAAAGCCACTGATTGTAATTATTTCAGATGAAAACATATTTTCAATCTTTCTCTGGCTTAGCATTTTCATATTTTCAGAATGAATTTATGTGAAATTGCTGCTGGTTCATTTTCCTTCAAAGTTAAGTCTTCCATATTTGAGCGCCCATGCTTTTCACATAAAATTAAAAAAAAAAGAGTTGTTCTTAAGTGATTCTGTTGAAGCTCAGCATCAACTGTTCGAGCTCTAAGAATGGCCTTAAAACCTGCTTCCAGTCCAAGAGTTGCATTAGTAAATCAGATACTCAGATTATTAAATCAGCACTCATTCCCTCTGTAAAGAATAATTTGAACTGAATTATTTGATTCAACAATTTTTACAGAACAGAGGCACTTTCTCACAGACAGAAGTTCAAAGGGACTTATTTGCTTTAGAGTAAAAATATTTCTGGGACTCTTACTCAGCCAGATTCTCAACTCAGGGTGACTGCTGACGATCACAGTCGTCCAGGCTGTCACAGATGTTGTGTTAAGAAAGCTATTGACCATCAGTGGGTAGTAAAATTTTTCTGCTCTTACTTTATTGCTGCCCCCATTAAACCATCCTCTCAGGCCCCATTTTTGTGTAACTGGTTCTGTCCCCTACGGCCTGGAGTCATTAGGCCATCCCTTAGTAGTGGACTATATAATGCTTTCTTAATTAACCCTGTGGATCTCGTTGCCCCAAATAACATTTAAATGGGAGCCTGTAGCAGTAATATCTTGACATAGATTTCCACTGGAATTGCTTGGATGGAATGCATAATTTCAGAGAGAAATGCTAAAAGGCCACAAGATACTTTTGAGACAATTACAATATAGTTTGTCAATTCATAACAGAAGGACTGGATTTACTGTCAAGACAGCATTCTTTATTTGAATGCCATCCTTATCCCACTGCAAGTTGAGTTTCTTCTAACCCAAATAAATTGAAAAGGGTAAGAGCATATTTATCAAAAATATTATCACATATATTAATTCATAATTCTACCACAGGCAGCATCTTTAATTGGTCAGTACTTATTGCTTCTTGAATTAGAAGATAATTTATGAGATATTTTGTTTCCATGCCTTTTGAATCCTTTGTCTCCAGCACATCTTTTTGCACATATCTCAGATTCAACCCAAGCTATTTGATCACAGAATGAAGCACTCTTATGTCAAGCATGTCAAGTGTGTTTGGCATTAGATAAGTCTATAAATGTGAATTTGTTTGTGTCTTCTCCTTTCATTTCAATAAAAACCCGAGTAGTCTACTACTTCGGATCAATTACTCTTTTTGTGTTGTGACATTTTACATTGTCCTTCAGCTGTCTTTGCTTTCATGAATAGAACTCATCTGCAGGCTGAGATTTGGTGGGGACCCACCCTTGTGCATCCTGTCAAAATGAAATCTAGGCCACAGATCACAGGAGAAGTTATGGACCACTTTGTGCAGACCAGATTTTAATCACTATAGATGGTGCAGAAGGTATCATAACCATTTTATTCCCTTGTCATTTTATTTGAATTTCTTTTTTGTCCCCAAAGTAGTCCAGCTTCAGTGAATCAGTCAAGGTTTTGCACTTACTGAGAAGTGCCAAACGCAGCACTTGCAGTCATGGAAGATAAACAAGGAAACCCTCACACTAAGAGACAAAGTACCACGGAAGTGCAAACTGTGGGTCTCTATATGCAGGGTAATGAAGCACAGGAGAAAAAAAACCGTGTTTGAACTACCAATGAATGAGATTAAGACAGCCTAGAACAGCAGAAATTCAAGAAATAATTGGTCAGGTATGCAAATTTCAAGTCTCAGGTGCACAGCTGGCCACTCTCTATATGACCCTGTCTGGAGGGATAGTTATAGTCTATCAAAATAATTTCTCTGGAATAGTGGTTTCCTAACAACATTTTTCCACGTGTTTTGTCCACTGCACCACAATTCTCTTACTTTATGCACAAGTTGCTGCTAAAATTACCAGTAACTTAAAACTCCAGGATTAGTGTCAGTTCTGCAGAGCATCCCGGGAGTCAAACCACACAAATGCTCTGTGGTGGAGTTGGCTCACTGGGGAAGCATATGGGCCACTGCTGTTTTTTGGATAGGAAATGCGAGCAGACACTTGAAACTCTTTAAGGAATAAAAACTGAATAGATTGTAGGGTTAACGGGTGAATATTCTTCTTAAAGATAAAACATGGATGACTTTTAAAAAGTACTAATTTAGTACCATGAAAAGTTAATTTTCTTCCCATTTTGTAAAAGGATTATTACGTGCTGTTTCATTTACCAAGTGTAATATGATTGTATATGCTGGTCAAATGGGAGCTACGGATGAAAAAATATTAATTACAAAGTATTTACCCTTTTTTTCCTGGACTGGGCAAACCATCTTATTTGTAAATAAATTTTGGATTGTAATTATGGAGAGATTTGGACTTCTAACTAATTGTTCAATATGCCTCATTATTTTTATTTGAGAAAATCTGCTAATGAGAGATATGAACCAAATGTTTGTTGTTAGTGTCTTTTTTATAAATGAGATACTGAACAAAATTTTTGGCTTTAACTGATTGGAATAGATCCCTTATGAAAGCTTTGTTTATAGAAGGAAGAGCATTGCTTATTCTCTATCCTTGACAAGCCACACTTGTATCTCTTTAGGAATAAGAAAATTACTCTTTTCTTAAGTCAGGAGAAAAAAGCAGAAAAAGTTAGACACCTTTAACAGAGTCACATTATAGAGCAGGTGACCATAGTGATTTACTTAAAGGAGCAAAAAGAAAAAAGAAGTCATTCTTTCATTTTTTAAAGAAGTGCTCCTTAAAACTCACTAATATTTTTAGCTAAACTCTAATTGAGTTTTCAGATTGCTCATCTCAGTAAATAAACAACGTGCCCCTTGTGTGTCCTTTCTATCACCTTTAGCCTCCAGCTTTTCTCAAAAATAGTGAGAGAAAGATTGAGCACCATGCTACCACTCATTATCTGCCTTAGCTATTACACGCTCAAAAGCAAAGTTATTATCATTCACATTTTTTCCCCATTAAAAAAGCAAGTGGTGAGGATCAAGGCAGCAGCAGGCACCTCTTCTCTTTCTGTGTGTCTACAGTTTCTAAAACTGCAATGAATTTGCATATTGAACACACACCACGAGCGCTAGATTAATGTTCCCACTGGATGTGATGAGGCTCTGTAAAGCCTGAGTTTCTTTTTTATTAGCCCTAGATGCTATCATGAAACCAGACTCTGGCTCTACTACATTTCTCATTGTCCTTGAGAAAATGGATGGATAACTTATAACCATAATGATGCCCACTCACTGATCTAATGAAGGGAATTAGGGAATGTGTAAACAATAGCTGTGCAGGGGAGAGTATGCATAATTGGCAACTATTAATCTAATAGTGAGAGAGGGAGACGGGTGAGAATGATTAACATAGGCCACACAGAATGATCATTTGTGACAAGGATGACTGAGAAGACATTGACATTATTTAGCCTTCCCTGCTGGCAAGGAGAGCATGAATAGAAAGAAAATTAAATGCAGGATGGATCAGCAGGTGTGGAGTAACTAGCTTTCAGCACTCACATTTTTCCTTCTCTGTACAAATATTTCCCAAGTTTTCCTTTCCATGCTATCAGTGCTGCAAAAAGTGCTGAATGGTGATGTAGAAGAGCAAATATTTTCCACTGTCTCATACAGAGATTCATTGTCCAAATTGTAATTTTCTGGGCCAAATTGTAATTTTCTGTAATTTTCTAAGGGGTTCTTTCCTTGTGGCAGGCAGGAAAGTGACTGCAGGATGATGGAGAGTGATTATTAAAAAGAAAAAAAAAAAGAGAGAGGAGTAGGTAGTTCAAAGAAAGGAAAAAAATAGCAGCTACCTGGAAGTGAGAAATGAAAAGGCTGTAGGGTTTGTTAAAAGAAGGTGAGAGAAGGATAATAAAAGATGACTAGGACAGTGATGACCTGGCATTTATGGGGTGAGGACTTAAAAACAGTGCATTGGAGATTTTTCAGCTGTGAAGATGAAGTCTCCTGACTGGGGAGGAACTGGATAGAATAAGAAGCAGAAGGGTGTGCAAATCTGGCAAGAGAATAAGATGTGGAAATAGGAGATTGCAGAGTGTGGGTCTAGACCAGGTGAAAGTGAGATGCTCTGGCTGCGACGCTGAGAGAAACTCCTTGATGTAGATAACCGAGACCTTGAGACTACAGCCAGCTGATTGAGAAGGGGCATAAGAAATATTGGAGAAATAGGAGGCTAAAGAGTGAGATCCCACAGAGAAAATAGAGCTTGCAATGAGAGTGGTGGATGGATACGAGACAAGGCTAAATAAGCAGGACATGGGTACACTGTAGGATGTATATGTGTATGTGTAGGATACTTTCCTCTGGCACCTGGAATGGCAGACAAGACTCATTCTTCTGCTGTCACAAGGAACTAGACAACCTACAATCCCAGCACAGGTTTATCTTGTGTGCAGACATGGGGAAATCTAGGGAATAATATGCAAGGTAGACATCCAAGGAAAAATTGCCTCTTTAAGGCTCACAAAATGACTTAATGTGAGTTTGCCCTGGAAAACTGAAATGTAGTATTTTCTCAGTCCTGAATCTTGCCTTTTCTTCAGCCCACTTCTGTTTTTATGGATATCTAAACACAGATGACATTGAGAAGGCATGCAGACTGCTCAAATTAGATGAAGGGACATAAAGAGAATAAACTGTACGTATCTGACCATTTTGTGTAAAGGTTCTTGGTACTTCTCAATAGTTGTTGCACAGAATGAAGGATCTTTCCACTAAAAAAGCTGCTCCAAACACAGGGTTGTTACCACTAAATTCTATATTTTTTTATTGTTAGAGCCTTCCAAAGTATAACTAGGAGAAAGCTTGAAGAAGACAACAGAGAAGGAAGCATGGGGAAAGTGTAATTGTCAAAGTCTCACTCTCAATTTGTATTTCTCAAGAGGACCATCTGCATCTATAAGCACAAGAGAAACACAAATGGAAATTATGACATGATCTTGTATTTTCCCAGTCACCTGCAGTTTCTTTTTCTTCATCCAGAAAATGCAAAGAAAATATTTTCATTGGGTTCATGTGGATTCACGTGGGTAGAAATAGAACCTCAAAACACTATGAAAAAATGCCAATGATTGTCTCTGTGAAACAAAACGCAGGCCAACACCCCACCCAAAGACAAAACTAGAAACATTTGAAAAGGAACTACCTGAAATCCCTGGAAACTAGCACTCATCCAGTTCAAGTTTAATCAGAGACTATCCATCTGTTCTGGGGATGCTGCAAAGGCTTTCTGTCTTCCCATGTGCTCCGAAGACAGAAAGCTTCCAAAAACTGTCAGTGGAATGAAGCCTCTTTCCCTCTGCTGTGGTTGCATTTGCTTGAATCAGATTCAAATCCTCAGCGTATATTATAGAAATTTTCTTCCATTTACTGAAGCATCATGTCTTATTTAAAGAATATATATTTACTTTAGTAATGCATCACAGACTGCGTGTATCCACTGTAGATTATGGAATTAAGAACAAGATTCTAGGCATGATTTTCTTTTCCCCTAGCAGTCCACCATCACCTTAATATTTAAATTCCTATGGGCTCAAAAACATTCATCCTTTTTTTTTTTTTCCCCACAGGGGTGGAAATCAAAGGAAAAAAAGTCTATGCTAGCATTTTTCCCTCTTTTAAAGCCATCACTTTTAGGCTTCTTACCACTGAAATCCTTGCTTGTTTGTTTTTTTTTTATTCTGTGTCAGATTATTTTAAAGATCATTGAGAATAGCTGAAAACTATTTTGAAAACTGAAACATTAGGCAAGGAGTGATTGAAATCAACAAAATATCAATTAATCAAATTATCAAAGAAGCAATTTCTGAACAAGGCAAAGACAATATTAAACTCTTGACAAAAAATTGAAAAGACTTCAGAAATGCCTAAGAAAATCCAATAAGTATATAGATGTACATAAATGATCAGTATATGGAAATAGCTGCTAAGTAACTGATGACCAATTTTATCCTTGGTTCCCAGAGTAGAGATTAATGGATTAATATTTTAGTGATCTTCTTCCTGTGTTACATAAGCCAATATCCCCACCCCTGTCAATGGCAATTTTGGATCATTCCAACTATTTTGGAAAGCCTGTGAACTTTCAGCCACAGGCTGTGTTTCATCACTCAGGATGGAGAGCTCTGCTGCTGGTAACCCCCAGCTTACCTCAGCTCAGCAGGCACTGGTAAAGAGCTGTCACAACCTTGTCTGGGACACTGGAAGTCTGCCCTGTCCCCTACTACTCCCAAGCAGGGAGGATGAGTTTTTTCTTGGCTAAATGAAGTAATGGAAAGAAAATTGTGCCTGCAATACTTCCATCAGGATCGAAAGTAGAACTGTCTTTTCTCCTTTCTCCCATCTGCTATAGAATAGCACAGAACAGAAAAGAATAGAAGACTATTTCAGCCGGAAGTGACCTCCAATGATCATCTAATGATCATCCAGTCCAACTGCCTGACACTTTAAAGCTGCCAAAAAACTTAAAGCATATTATTGAGGACATTGTCCAAATGCCTCTTAAAAACTGTCAGGTTTGGGGCATTCTGTTTCAGCTCAAAGGTTTTTTTCTTCCCATATATCCTGTCTCTGAACTTACCTCGGCAGATGCAGTCCCTTCCTGATGAAACTCACTGTTTTTTAAAGATAATTACCTGATTTTTCCTTGTATTCTTAATGTTGAATATCTCTTCCCAAAGCTTATCTGTCTCTCGTGCATCCTTACCAAACAACTTTGCAGTGCCAAAGTACCTGCTCCTAAAGTCCTTCCTTGGGATCTGTCCCTGGGGTTTTGGTGTGGCTGAGCCAAAATTTTAACTCAGACAGAGACTGCCACAGTGTCCTATAAGCTCAGAAAAGCAAAGTTCAGAATAGAGAAAATTTTGCTATCAAAAATCTGTTTCCTATTAAGGATACACACAGCATAAGCAGGGTCATCCCTCAAATAATCTCAGAAACAGCTGCTAAAACTGAAAAATAACACCAAAAAAATCCCAAACAAAATCAAAAAACAATCAAACCAAAGAGATAATAAGTAAATACTATGTTAAAGAAGCACCAAAATAGACAGCATAAAATAGATATTTTACGCCAGAAAAGATGCTGTAAATGAACTCTGTGACGGCTTCTGTGGCTTTCCAAGTCACCACTGATTTATGGAAATAGGCAGTTTCAGTGTCAGGAGGAAGCCCACTGGCAGTGAGATGCCTACAGGATTTGAAACAGGGTTTGGACTGCTCAGGAAGCATAGCAGGATGGCTGACAAATCAGAGAACGACTTTTAAGATCTGGCTGTATTAATTTGACACATAATGAGGTTAATATAAAACCACTGTCTCACTCACTGGTCATTTAACAGGTACTTCTACAGGCACAAGTGCAATGATCTACAACAAGGCATCACCCATTGTGCCCCAGGGAATTCAGGCAATAATGTGGGAGACATTCCTGTGAAAGCCAAAAGGTCTAACAAAGGGGATTTTTTTACCTCTATGGGTCTGCAATTTTACTGTTAATATGCACTGGAATTGTGCCACCTCCTATAGTTCACTTTAATGGTGAGATGCTAAACTTTGGTTTTCTTTAATTCAGCAGGGCCTCCCATTGTTTTAAAGAAGAGGAGAAAGCTTTACTGCAGCCAGTTCAGCCCAGGGGGAATAACTGGCTTTTGGTCTTTCAGAGCAGGCAATCAGTCAGATTCCCAGTGTTGGGGAATCTCAATCGGACTTTCAAAGGAGCTTGGGGGCGAGGAGCTGGAAGGACAAGAAGCTGCTGTGGCCTGGGGAGAGCCTCCATTTGGGCAAGGGCAAAGGTCAGAGCAGGAAAGCCAAGTGCTACCAGTTTTTTCTCAGTGCTGCAGCAGGAGGAGGGAGGCTGAGACCTTCAGCCTCTCTCTCCACTGTGTGTTTATTTGGCACAGTCCTTATTGGTTTTTGAATGATTGCAGCTTGAGCCAAGCTTTGCTTTCTTTCTATATTAAAAAGAAAAACAAACCACAAAAACCCAAACAGCATCCTACTAAAATGTTATGGTAAAGTTTTATCCTCCTCAGTACAATGAAGGAAAAAGGAAGAACTTAAATTAACTCGGGTTGTACTGAAAAAATATCATAAGTTACCAAAATATATTCATCATTATTTTAAATAAACTGAATTTTTACTGCACTAAGAGAAAGAAAATTCCAAGGACATTCTCCCTCTCTTTACAGAAGAGGTCCTGCAACTGTTCTGATTCTTTCCATGTTTCATGTTACTGACTCGAATTTTTTTAAAAGCACAGAAGAAACCTCCTTTTCTATATTGAAGAGACTGGAAATGCAAACAGAATCATAAAATATATAATGTGCCTTTTAAAAAAGTATTTTCCACGGGTACAGAAAGGAATGCATTGAGGGATTTAGCATTCTTTCTTCATCAATATTTTAGGAAAATGAAACTACTCCTGAAATTCCCATTATATTAAAAAGGAAGTGTAGGAGAACACTGTGTGGGCGAGGCAGGGAATGGTATAATGCTGTTAAATTAAAATTTATGTCAAAGAAATAAATGCATACAATGTTACTTGGCATATACCTTAGGCATCTTGCATTTGAGACCATATTAAAATAGTAATTTTTATAATAGTGAAACTCTTTAAAGTAATAAGACAGCCATGAGGATACTTTTTGATAATTATTAGAGCATGAATCATTCTGAACTCAGGTGGCATTAAAATAAATCATTCTCCTTAAACAATTGTAAATAGATCAGGGATAGAAACTGATTTTCAAGGTGAAAATGCAGTTAGAAAAGATAGTAACCTCTGAGTTTTCAATCCAGAATAAAACAAACACCCAGACAAACTCCCCACATCAACTAATTTGAATTTTCTGGAATGAAAAATATTTTTCCAAGAGAGGTATTAGGTTAGTCCAAGTAAAAAAATAGCTGTATAGTATTCCACAAATATATCGTGGATACTGGTGCTCTGAAGATGTAAACCAGATCCTAAACAAGTGTTGAGCTTTTGGGAAGAGGAAGCTTTGCAACTGATGTACATCAGGCCCTTTGGAGCAAAAGGTTACTTTTCTACAGAGCATAAAGCCAGAGAGGTCTTCAGAGTAGTCACATACTTCCCATCCCTTCCTGTCAGGATCCCTCTTCCATTCCCCTAAAAACCTAACCAGAATAGGTCTCTACATTAAAAAAACCCCCATAGGTTCAGTGCAGCAGGACACAGATGAGGCATCATAATTACTGCTCACCAGGGCAAACTTATCTTTGGCAGTTAATTATTACATGACAGTACTATAAATACCTCTGTGCAGAGCCTGGAGAAAGAATTTTTGTGTTAAAATTGTTTGCACAACATCCGTCAAGTCCAGGCCTCCACCAGAGCTATTTCTGTAATTCATGGCTTTCAAGGATCACTGGGTAGTTTTTTTCCAATTTAATTATTACTTGGTTACAATCCCAGTCTGTTCAGGATGTCATGAACTGTGCTTTTGGTGCAGATTAGACAAAATAAAGTTATGCTTGAGCATGTTCTGGTTTTGCTTTCTTCCCTCAGCTGTCATGGAAGCAACAAACACTGTGCGTTAGTAATCACTTAAGTTTGTCTGTTCCATGGAAATCTGGCCATTTCCTGAGAAAGTCCTCACAGATTGGCACGGTGTCGGGTGTCTGCAGGATGTTAAGATGACAGCAATTTCAGTATGCTAATGTCTCATTTGCATGTCTTAACATGTACTATTCCTCCTTGATTGGCATTCTCATTAACTTGACATTAGAAAAGACTGCATGCTAAACGACATAAGCAGCATTTTAACATAACTGCTACTAATTCCTCTACTTTACAGGAAGGAACATTTAATTTTTCAAATGTGCACTGGAGATAAATGTTTAAAGTTAGGCTGTTGACGCTGAGACATAGGATTTTTTTTTTTTTTTTTTAATTCAGTGTCATTGGGTCAGGCACAGACTTCACGTGAAAAATGATACCGGAGCCATGAAGAGATCACATACAATTTAACAGCTATAGAGGCCAATAGATTTTCAGCATTTGTATATAAATGTATGGAGATAACAGAGTTTTTTCTATTATCAGTTGGGAAAAGGTCAACTCCCTAATGAGAAAGACTACTCTAAGGTAGTATTTGGAAATTAACATTGCCTCTCTGATTAAAAACAGATCTTCTCCAAGTGGACAGAACTACAGATTACTCTCTTAAATTTTAAAAGCCAGTCTTAAGTCTATTTGTGTTGTCTGTTCTGAAACAGGCTTAATACAAGCTTCTCTTCGGTATCTCTAATATCAATAATTTCTGTAGATTCCTATGCCAAGTAACCCCTTTTTAACAAAAATACAAAGTCAAAATAGGTGTTTTATCAGAATATTTGCAGTTTGGTTCCTCAAATCATCATTAATGATGCATATGTGCCCTAGGACATATACAGCTCCCATAGGATCCAGCTGATGCTATGATGGCCTGAACCAGATGAAGCCAGTAAAACTGCACCAGTGAATAGCTGTGACCTGCTGTGACTTCCTCAGAAGTCTGAAAGCTGCCGGCTTCTCAAAAGATCAGAGTTCTGCAAAATCCTAACAGGGTGTTGGTATTACACGTGCTTGCCATGGCTCAACTTGGCATTTAGGTAACACTTCTAGCCCAGCTCTAATCCGTCCCATTGAAGTGAAAATATTTTAGGGGGTTGTTTTCTTGGGGCTTTTTGTGTTTTGTTTTTTTT